>JAFFST010051963.1:64686-76165 GCA_022414735.1 Noturus placidus
GTTCACCACTGTTCCATGTCTTCGCCATTTGTGGATAATGGCTCTCACTGTGGTTCGCTGGATTCCCAAAGCTTTGGAAATGGCTTTATAACCCTTTCCAGACTGATAGATCTCAATTACTTTCTTTCTCAATTGTTCCTGAATTTCTTTGAGTCTCGGCATGATGTGTAGCTTTTAAGGATCTTCTGGTGGACCTTACTGTGTCAAGCAGCTCCTATTTAAGTGATGCCTTGATTGTGAACAGGTGTGGCAATAATCAGGCCTGGGTGTGGCTAGAGAAATTGAACTCAGGTGTGGACAACCACAGTTATAGTATGTTTTAACAAGGGGGGCAATCACTTTTTCACACAGGACATGATGGTTTGGATTTTTTTTCATCTTTAATAATAAACACCTTCATTTACAAATTGCATTTTGTGTTTACTTGTGTTGTCCTTGACTATTGTTTAAATTGGTTTGATGTTCCGAAACACTTAAGTGTGACAAACATGCAAAGGAACAGGAAATGAGGAAGGGGGCAAACACTTTTTCACACCACTGCAAATCTTAGATAGAATGATCACTGGACTTCAGGGCGTATGTTGATGAGAGAGACAAATGACAGTATCAGCATAATTTGAGATCATGTTAGCACACAAAACACCCATTACAGAAATATCAAGCGCATACAATACAAGTGGATTACACCATAACAAAGGAACAAGTGAGGATCTGGGTGTTAGAGATGTTAATAGGATAGGATGTTCAAATTACAATCGGAACAGTCCAACTCAGCAACAGACACGCACACGCACACACACACACACACCACTGAGGTTTGACAGCTTGCTAAATGGAAGCCATTTTGCTAACTGAAAATCGATAACCTCCTCAGACAAATCATGACTGTTTGTCAAGTTGCTCAGGCGAGACCAACTATAAGCTTTGTGGCCAAGTGGGAAACGTGTTATGAGCTGTACAGCACTTCTCTCTACAGATAGCACATAAAGGTCTGTTCTAATGTAGCTTGGTGTAGCTATAAAGTAAACATATTCTCAGAAAACATCCAGGGATGGTTTGTGTTTCCTTTGCACCTATTCACAATAGTCCTGCGCCTGGCCTGGAGCCTAATAAGAGTTTAATAAAAATGCATTAACACCAATAGTCAAAAACCTCTCTGGTTCACTAGATTGAAATCCCAGTGCTATATTATGCTTTAATATGCAAATCAGCTCATTACTCTCAAGCATCAATTTCCTGTGTGGCACCTTGTTTACAGTTGTTTTGTACTGCATGGGGGAAGCAAACTTTTCTGTGGTGTTTTTAAAATGTTTAACGCCATGGTCCATGTGTGTAATTATGTAATGTATTCAATGGAAGGAGTTTGATTATCAAAGCATTTACATGAATATGGATTAAAATGTGTCTCAGACCTTGTGAAGTGGTTTTGGATTCAGATTGAAATGTTTGAAAAGTGTTGGGTGAATTTACAGCTGCATTTTATGTGAATAATCAATATATAATTTAATGCTAGACAACTACTGTAGGTGTAAAGGAGGGCAGAAGTGTTGCGAGCAGCTACAAACATCTAAAAACATGCAGACATTTTCTTTGTGGTTTTCACAATTTTGAGAAGCTGAACTGAGCAGATTCCGAATTCTATGGGAGACATTGTTTATTTATTGGTTTATTTGTTTGTTTGTTTAGTTAGTTAGTTAGATTATTTTGGGGGATTAATGAATCCTCCACAGACTTTTCACTCAGTCTGTGTAGCCTATATCTCGTAGCTCACCTGTTAGCTGAGAAGGCGATCTCACTGGTTAAGAGGCAACTGATAGTAAGGTTGTGAGCTCAAATCCCAGCATTGCCAACCAAAGCCTTTCATCCCTCAAGTTGTATCATGTCTCAATTATACACTCATGGCCAAAAGTTTGCAATCACAATACTATATATTATACATGTAAAGTGATCGCAAACTTTTGGCCATGACTGTAAGTTGCTTTGGATAAAAACGTCAAAGCTGTAGTCATAACTCTTACTACAGCTATAACTGAGACTTATCATTTTGATCTCTTTTTCCGACTTAGCGCGTTAATCAGTGTTCAAGAGTTTCTATTCCACAGCTGTTTAAGCACATCTGTGCAGCTTACACTTTACACAGAAAGACAAACAGGACAATCTGAGCCATAATAAAGCACAACATTGACACAATAGCACAGCAATACCGTCCCGTACTGGAGCAGCAGCACCCTTGAATTCTCCAGGTTTACTCGGAAGACCCAGAGTGGTTCATTTCGCTTTAGAAAATGATTTTGCATGAAACAACTCTGTTATAATAAACTGTATAAAGTTCAAGTTCAACAAGGTTTATCCGGATATTACGCTATATTTGGAATTATTTGTGGGGGGAAATCACTATTGCGAAATCGTTTAAACCATTTTACTCAGAATACATTAACAACAACAATAACAATAATAACAATAATAATAACAACAATAATAATAATAATAATAATAATAATAATAACAATAATAACAATAATAATAATAATAATAATAATCTAGAACATGGGCCAGTCCACAACAACTAATGAGAACTAATAACGCAGTAAAAGCTGACACGGAAATGAAAACGTCTCCGTTTTTGTTTTTTTTTTTTTGACTTCTATAGGCTAGTTTAAAAAAATTTAAATAAACAAACAAATAAATAAATAAATAAATAAATAAGTGGAGAGAGAGAGAGAGAGAGAGAGAGAGAGAGAGAGAGAGAGAGAGAGAGAGAGAAACTCCGACTGGTATCACCCTCGTCCATTGCCGTTGATATAGTGCACCTTTATTACATGCCACAACCTTTAAAAAATCTTAATTTTACCGAACAAAACAACAACAGCAACAGCAGCAGCGGCAGCGCGCGCTAGGACTCGTGTATCCGCACGGGTTTTATAATCACACCTCTACACTGTGACTGCAGCCTGACTTCATTTCCCCCAGACTGTCCACAAAAGTTCGGCACAGTGTTGAAAACAACCCAAAGCATTGTGGGATTAAATGGAGGAGCACTGGACTGCTCGCGCGCCTTCACCTGCGAACAGAAGAGCAACTTTAGTGAAGTGCGCAGTCCACAGCAGGGACTTTACCTGTAGGTCCGTCCACACTGTCGGCGTGGACGTGCACGAGCACAATCAGGATCATCACGCACGCCTTCATTTTCCGCTGCTTTCTTTTTAGTCCAGTTCGGGAAACAGGCGCAGATCATGGGAGAAGGTCCGGTAGAGCAGATGTGTGGGCTGCAGACTCCTGGCCATCGATACACGAGTTTCAGAGCGAAGCTGAGCGCAGAGTCGCACCAAGTGAGCGCGTTAAGACTGGAGTCCGCATAAACAGTTCAAACCTGGACTGTTTCTCCACCAGAGGACTTTCTGCCGTCTCGGAATGTGCGGCATGAAGCAGCCTATTAACGCCTCCTTGTGGCGCACTGGAGAATTTATTACAACCAAGTCCACTGCCAACATCAAAAATGACTCTTTAGTCAGAAGGAAGAGGAGTGCATTTTGTATCACACAGGCTAGTGATGTCTTATAAAAAAATCTGACACACTGCATTTGGAAATCCTTAAACAGAAGCAATGGTGTGTGGAAAAATTCAATAAAAACTAAAGGTGCACAAATTTACTAATTCATCATTCAAAGGTTTTCTCCAGTGAGCTCTGAATGTTCTCCTCATTGGTTTCCTCCAGGTTCTGCTGCTTTCCCAGGCATGTAGGAGGATTAGCTTTGCTGAATTGTCTGGAAGTGAGAATGTGTGTGTGAATCGTCTTCTTGGATTGACTCTCTGCCTCACACCTAGTGTTCCCAGATAGGCGACGAATCCATGGCGACCCTGACCAGGATGAAGCTGTTCCTGATGGATGAACTGGCATGTTTTTGTGATGTGGGAGGAAAGAAACTGTGAAGCACTACTAACTGTAATCCAAGCTCTAGATCAAACCGAGGACCGAGGAGCTGTAAGGCAGCAACGCTACGCACTGTGCCACCATTCTGCTCCAAAACATAGTATATGAAATTCCAGCAGATAAAAAATTTACATCTAAACATTCTTCAGTTCGTCCCTTTAGTGAAGTCCTTAGTTGTTTCCCTTTCAGAGAGTGTTCTGAGTAGGAATCATTTATGAAGCGAAAAACCCTAAACTATCAAAACTATCATTTTGGCTTAGGAAGTATCTAGCTTATCTATCCCTCAATCCATGTTCTGTACCTCTTATCAAACACAGGGTCACAGGGAGCCTGGAGACTATCCCAGGGAAATTGGGGCACAAGGCTGGGGATACCCTGGATATGGGGTATAATCACATACACATTCACACACTACAGACAATTTGGAAATGCCAATAAGCCTACAATGCATGTATTTAGACTGGGGGAGGAAACAGAGGAAGCCCCCTGAAGCACAGGGAGAACATGCAAACTCTGCGCACACAGGGCGGAAGTGGAATTCCAACCCCAGAGATGTGAGGCAAACATGCTAACCACAAAGCCACCGTGCCATCTATCTAGCTTACAATATGTAGTTTAATATTAACTATAGTATTGTAGGCATGGAATTGTTTTTCACCAAATCCCTTGAGTATTTCGAAGTAGAGCAATGGTAAAGCCACTATAGAAATGCCAGTTGATTAAAAACCAAGGAATTAAAATAAAAAGGTATTCTGCATACCCTAAACAATGTGGTGCCATGGCTTACCCTTTTGAATGCCATGTTGTGTCTTTAAGGGCAATGAAGTTATCACCCAGCCAAGCACCAACCTCTGTACAAGATCACAGTTCATCTTGTTCCCTTATCAGACCTTTATTGAGAAGCTTTTAAGCAACCACTTGTGAGGAAATATTAACATTTTTACACATGGCCAAAGGTGTTCTGGGTTTGGGCTGATCTTTTTTGAATATAGCACACAGGAGGCTACCTTCTGATTCCTGAATACACCTACTGCTGGTTTGAATGTGAACTCAGCCACCTATTGTACAGTCATGCCCTACAGCCAGGACAGCAACTGCAGATAGTCTAGAACTAATACATTCACATTTCTGATATTAATTTAATTTTAACTAGTGCTGAACAGTTTTTTCCTGAAATATCCCCTGGCCTGACCTACTTTCACAGCTGGAATCCTGATGAAAGTGTTTTAAGGTGAGTGCATTGAACAATTGTTTTATTGTTCAGTATGATTCAAAATTGTAATCATGCTAAAAGGATCATGTGCAGACATTCGCTGGCGTGCACTTGACACACACACACACACACACACACACACACACACACACACACACACACACATTTGTTTTACTATCCTTGTAAGGATGCTGACAGTATGCAGCAAATTTATGCTATGCCTACATTTAAATCTAACCCTAACATTAACCTCAATAACCAAAAGGAAAGTTTTTGGCTCTTTTATTTATTTATTTTTTAATAAAAGCTTCAGATTTGTTATTAGTTTTTTAAGCAATATTCCTTTTGAGGATCATGCAAATGTCACTAGGTCCAAAAACGGTCAGATATTCAGGGGCTCATGGGGCACAACAGAAGAAGCATTTGCCCTTTCACCAGAAGATCAGAAGTTACAAGGAGACCCCAACGATGCCACGGCCATTTGTACAAGTGTCACATATCCCATATAGCCCCCACCCTAACCCCAGGCAAGTCACATGGAGGCAACCAAATAACAGTCAAATAATATACAAACATTGATGTTTGTACTGGTCTCTGTCTGTGTTATCCCCATTAAATATTTAGAGGTTTCACCAAAAATATCTTGAAACAGTCCATTGGCAGAGATGTACATTTGTAACTAAATAAAGGAAACTCTATTTAAAAAACAACAACACTTTCCTATTATTGAGGAACAGGGTTACAGAGACGCCTGCTTTTACTTTGCTGACACTGCAGTGTTATGCAAATATATTATTTCTGCAGGTCATGGAGCAAGGCTGCAGAAATGAAGATATCACCCCAGCCAACATTCGCACAGACAGCCAATTCAATCACCACTTTTGTGAAGTACTGTACTGTGGTTCATCATTCGTTTAGGTTACTCTTGTGACCACTGGGGTGTCTGTATCACATTAAACAGAGAGAGAGACAGATGCACTCTCTTGCAGAAATAAATTTGAGCTCTGCTATGGGAGTCCCGATTACAGATTAACTTATTTATCCAGACAAGATAAATGATCGTCGGAGTGCACTCAATTTTATCCGATTTGAAAAAGGCAAGGATTATGTTGAGAAACCTTGCACCTCAAATTCAATATTGTGTTTGTGTGTACGCTTGAGAGAAGAGACAAACACACAAGGTTACTGAGGAGTATAAATAACTTAGCATGTGTTTAAATATACAGTGTTATCATTGCTCCAAGATGTTGCAACAATGATAAGGATATCCATCCTTATAGTAAATCATGACATACTGTATTATCATTAATGATTTAATGAAAAGAAAATAATACTAATGAAAATGGGTCAAAAAATATCATCATGCTCAGTAGACAAAGAAAGACTTTTTTTTGCATGTGGCAGATAGGCCGTTAATGTACATCATCCACCTATTACCTCCTTATTACATTACATTTACATTTATTCATTTAGCAGACGCTTTTATCCAAAGCGACTTACAAATGAGAGCACGTATGTGCCATCACTTATGTGCCATCATCACCTACAGGTTGGAATGTAAATGTCATTGTTCCTCTATAGCAGTGGTTCTCAAACTTGTTTTGCAGCCAGGGAGCATTTAACTGTAAAATTACATTTCACATAACCCTCATAATCCAACTATTCATATATTAATCTTATTATACAATGTGGACAATTATATCAAGGCTGTTTACTAAATCTAGAGAGCTTATTATTCCTGAACTGGTCTAAGTTGACATTATTTATAGGGCTGCTTGTTTTCAGTTATTGAAGTTTCTTTTAAACCCAATTCATGTGAACAGACAAACTGACTAATAACTATTAAAACTATAATATAATAATAACACAATAATAAACAATAATATAAACAATAATAAATATAACAACTTTCATAATGTTGGGATGTGATTTCCACTACTATAACAAAATACGAAAAATAGATATACTGGCTGTGCTTCACGGCCTGCACTTTTGGAACTATTGTTTTATAGAGCATATCATAGTAGCTCTGCTGAAGGAGAGCTAGAGCAGTATAGGCTAGTGGAGAAATGGATATACATACATTCAACCAGGATGACACACATACAGCCAGGAGTGGAACGTGTATCCAAAAGTATGTGGACACCTGACCATAGAACATATATGTGGGTCTTCACCAAACTGTGGCAACAAACTTGGAAACAAACAATTGTCTAGAATGTCTTTGTAGTCGGTAGCATTAATATTTCACTTCACTGGAGCTAAGAGGACTAAATCTGTTCCAGCATGACCATGCCCCTGAGAACAAAGTGAGGTTATGATGACATGGTTTGCCAAGTTTGGTTTGGAACCACTCAAGTGGCCTGCACAGAGCCCTGACCGCAACCTGAACACCTTTGAGATTAACTGGAAAACCACCTGCATGCCAGGCCTCCTCTCCTGACATCAGTGCCTGACCTCACTAATGCTCTTGTGGCTGAATGAGCAAATCCCCAAAGCCATGCTCCAAAATCTAGTGGAAAGCCTTCCTAGAAAAGTGTTGGTTATCAGAGGCATTAGCTGGAATGTTAATCATGCAGGGATGAGCCCAAATTCTTCTCCATTCTTCTCCATCTCCAGATTCTTCTCCATTTTCCTTTTTGAAAACGAAAATTTACCCTTTAAAATAGACAAATTTTTAATAGCCTGCTTCCATGCAGATTTTTTTTCTTACATGTGAGGGCTAATTGCTTAAAAATGTGAAAATTGTACAAAATGCTGGATTTATCATAATACTTGCCTCAGATAGTGATCACTTAGTGCAGGACTACCAGACTGATACAATATAAAACTTTTTGGCTATCTAACTCCGGACTATGCTAGTTTGGTGTTGCTATCCAAAGAGAGGCACAACTAAGCTATCACTGTATGGGTTTAGCCACTATAGTGCCATGCAGCGTATGTTAGCTGTCCTTATGCTCTGCTCATATCAAGTTCACATAAACTTGAACTCATTTGCACAATTTGTTGTCCTGCTCAGCTTGAGAGGATGTTAGTGTTTCAGTCTCAACCTCTTTATTGGTAAAAGTCACAACACTGCTGAGTTGTTATGTAGTGACAAACCACTCCAAGTGGAGAATCATTCATGGCTGAGGAGAAAATCATGGCTACAGCCCTAATGCCCAGACCAATTATGGAGGTTATTATAACAGCAAAGTGGCTTAGTGGTTAGCATGTTCGCCTCACACCTCCAGGGTCCGGGGCTCGAGTTCTGCCCTGGCTCATGTGTGCGGAGCTTGCATGTTCTCCCCATGCGTCGGGGGTTTCCTCTGGGTACTCCGGTTTCCTCCCCCAGTCCAAAAACATGCATGGTAGGCGTGTCTAAAGTGCCCGTAGTGAATGAATGGGTGTGTGAGTGTGTATGTGATTGTGCCCTGTGATGGACTGGCACCCTGTCCAGGGTGTACCCCGCCTTGTACCCGATGCTCCCTGGGATAGGCTCCAGGTTCCTCATGACCCTGAAAAGGAGTAAGTGGTAGAAGATGAATGGATGGATGGAGGAGGAACTAACTCCATATTAATGCCAATGGATCTTCTAACAGTTTTAGAAAAGTAATAAACATTACTTTTCACATGAAGACATGACATTAATCTAATTTGATCAGTTAAAAATGTTTACATTTTACTTTTTAATTTTTGAGTACATTTAAAAATAGCACCTTTTTTAAACTATTACTTAAGTCCATTTTAATCTTCCACTATGCATTGAGTAAGATTATGCGTCACTCATGTAGAATTACTTAGTACTTTGTCCAATAAGCCATAATTGGAGTGTTGGAAAAAAAAACTCTATAAGAACAGCTCTTGTAAGACCTGCTTTCTATCTCAAGTCTGTCTCATCCCATGTTATATAGTGCCACATTTTAATAATTTATTGACCAAAAAATTGCCCTTCCATTATAATCTTCCATTATAAATGAGTTTCAAGTAAACTCAAGAATGTAATGTTTTCCGTTCTTTTCTCAGTACAGGCAAACATGTTGCAATTATTGTATGTGGCCATTGCAGTTGCACTACAGGTGCAGTGGATAGAGATAAGATATATTTAAATCCCAGTATAGAGCTTTTAACGTGGATTACATTCCTAAATTAAAAATGTAGGTTTGTCCTTGTATAAGACACACTGCTTTTGTGGAGTACTTGTAGTCCATTAGGTTTTACACTTTAATATTGATTTTTTGAAATTCAAACCAAGTGCTTTGTTGTTTGCCCTGATGTACCTTCAGTGTCTATTGTTACCCCTCTGATGGTTGCAGTATGAGTCACTTGAGATGTACGGTTTAATGTTCAAGTCATTTTATCAGTTTCCTAATACCCTTTGAACTGGGTGCCAAAAAAACTGGGTCCATCTTCCATTCTATTAAAAATATTATTTAAAAAAGAAAGAAAGGTGTAAGTATATGTAAGTGAAATAAAAAGTAGTGTAGTTTGTTTATAACAGAGCTTGGCTTATACTTGATACTTCCAACTCGACTAGTCTAATGTTTGTTATATTTATCTTGTTTACTAGTTAGTGAAGCTCAATTTTTTTACTAACTGATGACTTGTATGCAGCGTGTAATTTTGTAAACAGCCTTAGAGTCATCAGTAATAAAAACAAGGTATGAGGAGGGTATTAGAGTGAAAGCTAGAGAAAATATAAACCATGTCATGCATATAATCAATGTATAATTGTATTCTTTTTTTCTGAAAGAGAACACATCAGAAGAAAAAAAGCTTCTGTTCAGGATGTTTCTGAATCCGTGTCTGAGAATAAATTTTAAATGTGATATGGTACACTACATTCTTATCTTCACTACCTCCATTATATTAAAATCTTTTTTAAGTGCTGTCAGTATTTATGTCTTTCCCTTTTCTTGTTATCTTCACTAAGTGGTGACTAATAGTGCATAAAGCAACAACAGCACATAGTATTTTATGTACATATTAGTGCATTTTAATGGTAGTGTATTGTTAGCTTACATTTAGAGTTGAATATTCAGTAGCTTATGTTAACAACCAATTTATGATTCACATTGTCTAGCACTTTTCCCACAATATCATATGCTTTTTATCTAGTTCTATGCACAGTGCTGTGAAAAAGTATTTGATTTCTCCTGATGAAATACAACATAAAACAAAGGCAACCTGAGTAAACACACACTTGTTTAGTTTTATTGTTGTTATTGAAGCAAAAAAATGTTATCCAACACCTATCACCCATGTGAAAAACTAATTGCATCCTTAAACTTCAGAACTGGTTGTGCCACATTTAGCAGCAATAACTGCAACCAAATGCTTCTGATAATTTTCACAGCAATGTGGTGGAATTTTGGCTCACTCTTCTTTGCAGAACTGCTTTACTTCAGGGACACTGGAGGGTTTTCGAGCATGAACTGCTTGCTTAAGGTCCTACCTTAAAGTCAGGACTTTGACTAGGCTACTGCAAAACTTTAATTGTACTTTTTTGAGCCATTCAGAGGTGAACTTACGCCTATGCTTTGGATCATTGTCTTGCTGCATAATCCAGTTGCGCTTGAGTTTCAACTTACGGACTAAAGTTTCAACTTACGTACATTCTTCTTTAGGACTTTCTGGTAGAGAGCAGAATTCACATTTCTGTCAATTATTGCAAGTTACCCAGGCCCTCAAGCAACAAAGCATCCCCACACCATCACAATGCCAACACCATGCTTGACCGTAGGTATGATGTTCTTTTTGAGAAATTCTGTGTTTTGTTTATGCCAGATGTAATGGGTCCCCTGTCTTCCAAGCAGTTCCACTTTTGACTCATCAGTCCACAGAGCATTCTCCAAAAAGGTGTGTTTTGGCAAATTCAAAGCCTTAATGTTCTTATGGGTTAGCAGTGGTTATCACCTCGCCACTCTTCCATGGATGCCATTTTTGCCCAGCAACTTTCAGATAATGGCGTCAGGAACAGGAATTTTGGAAGGACGGCCACTTCTGGGAAGGTTCATTACTGTAATAGTGATGTAAAACTGTACTATTGTTGTACTACGTTGTATTAAAGATCATAGGTTATATTGCCCTTGAGTCTTATGCCTGTTGTTGGGTTTTATAGTATTTATACAACCAGTAATAGTTAGAGTAGCCATCATGGGCCGAGGTGACGGGGGTGGGGGGGATGAAAATGAATCATGTGTAAATGAACCACATGTAAAACTACATATAAATTAATCATATATAAAAGAATCATATATAAATCTTGCTTGGGGGGGTTTGTTATTGGGGTTAAAAGTTTGATTCTCTATGGATTTATGAAAATGAATCATATGTAATTAAATCACATGTACATG
>JAFFST010051963.1:76185-95314 GCA_022414735.1 Noturus placidus
TAAAAAATGTTGATTCTGTATTGATATATCTTTGTTGTACTCTGAAAAATGTATGAGAATCAATAAAAAAATTGTTATGGAAAAAAAAACTGTACTACTGTAAAATATAATGGCTCTCATTGTAGTTCTTTGGAGTCCAGAGCCTTTGAAATAGCTTTGTAACCCTTCTCAGTCTGATGTATTTCAATCACCTTCTTCTTTATCATTTCTGGAAGGTCTTTCAATTTTGGCATAGTGTGTTACTGGGTAAGACCTTTTAACCAACTTTATACTGTTTAAAAAAATTCTATTTAAGTGTAGATTTGATTGAACAGGGTTTGCAGTAATCAGGCCTGATTGCGTCTAGTCAAGCTGAACAACATTATGAATGCAATTTCATAGATTTGGAGAATTAGTAACTATGGGGGCAAATACATTTTCACACCAGTTGGTATTGGTTACCTGTTTTGCTTCGATAAATAACATTAGCATTTAAAAACTGTATTTTGTGTTTACTCAGGCTGCCTTTGTTTTATCTTAGATTTTGTTTTAATTTATGAAACAATTCAGTGTGAGATATACACAAAAAGAGAAGAAATCAGAATTTTAAATTCTTTTTCACAGCACAGTATCAGTTAGTCCCAGGCTGTTTGTGCATCTTGCAAATGGATTAGAATTGAGTCATCTGGTTTCAAGTAGTGATCCTCAGGTACTCTTGCTTTGCCTGTATTTCAAAATGAAATATTTCGATTTACAGAAATAGAATGATGCCTATATTCTTTATTTGTGTGTATTCATTTATATGGGCAAACTTTATATGATGATGAATCAACATTTGCTGAGTTTCTCTGAATCATTACAGGGAAGTAGAAAGATGATGCTGTCTCTATCTGTTTATTTTATAGCCATGATGATTTTAGGAAATGCACATTGCAATATATGAAGCAAATAACCTCTCTCCTTTCTTTTATTTTTTTTGTTTATGAAACATGGAGCAATATCTCATTTTTTGAAATATGTCTTCATCTTCTTATTCTGCTCTCACTGAAGCCATTTTCAACTCTGTACTGGAAGCTAGAATATTCAACAAATATCTTTATCAAATAATTCCGTTCATAACTTCTCCGAATGGCTCATCTGTTAAACATGCAGAATATGATTTATATTCACTCAGTCTGGTATATGACCTTTAAATGACCAAAATTATCCAGGTTCTCATTTCCCATTCCAGTGCTTCCTGCAGAAAAATGATAAACTAAAAACAGATAGACTTTTGTTAGTCAGAAGTGTGTTTAATATTTTATGTCTCAGCACAATGTTTGATTTTGTCAGCAATGACATACTGTATGATTGCCCTGAGTATGCCGCAGATGACATTCTCCTTTTTTCCACGTCCACAGACCCTGTCTCACCTTTCTACTATGATGAAACATGAACAGATCTCTTCCAGGATGATAACTTCCCCGTCTGACATGAAGACAGGGACATTGGAAGCATTTTATATTGTAGGTACTGAAATTTTAAGCAGTGTGACATGGCCTGTGACTTTACACCCAAACAGAGAATATGTTTGATTACAATGATACACTACAACAAGAGCCTGAATGTCACCATTATCCAGAATGTCAGTGTGTACATGGAAAATTGTTAGTGTGTTAGTCTTTTCTGAATGAGAGTGCTACGCATCCTTGTTTTCAGATGACACAGTGAGGACTCTCTGAGGACCTCTCTGAAATAGCAGTATGCAAAAATATCTGGATCACTTATAGATTAATGTCGATTTGAAAGAATATCAAATAAAACATAAAATAAAAAAAATTTAAATTCAATATTCAGGTTTGTAAATATCTTCATTTGTTTATCTATACATTATTAATAATATTATTTTCACAATTAAAGGAATTGTGAAAGCCAGAAGGGCTTCAATAATTCTACACATTTGCGTCAACAAATGCTTTCATTTGCCCTATAGGGGGCAACATAGATTAAAAACTAGTCATGTGAGATACCTCAATAATGTGAATTTCCAACCAGATTCATATGTTACAAATGAGTCACAGCACCATAGAATTACCTTATTAATTTCTCATTTTAGAGAAAGGTCACATGTACAGTACATTTCATGCAACTTAATTTGTAGTGGGAATTTCGAAAACAGACACTCTGTAATTGGAACATTACCAGGGCAATTACAGCCTTTTAAGGAGGTGAATCTTTCATTTAATTTAAACTCAATTTAATTCAATTTAATTCAAACTGAATTTAAATCATTAAAAATGGATGGGGGGGCGTGAGGGGGTGGGGAGGATAATAATAATATTCTCTCCCTGTAATCTGTAAGAAGGTTGGAGGCACTAGTAGAGGAGTGGATCATGGTCTACTCCTCCATGCAGAATATTTTGGCTTGTGCAAATGTACTTCTCAATTTAGACCAGACCAAATGTTTTCAGTAGGGTTCAAATCCATACACTGATACAGTCAGTGCAAGAATACTGATTTGTATTTCTTTAACCATTTCTGTGTTTATTTGGTTAGAGCCTGCTGGCAACCAAGTTTTGGTACCTAGCAGAATGATGCCTTCAATCACAAGAGTCCCTGAAACAATAGCCACAAAACAGCCCCAAAGTATCAATGATCCTCCACCATACTGTACAGTATCAGGTGCTTTTTTTTGTATGCCAACCCCTTTTTGAGACCAAATATGCTTTTGGTGTGCATGACTAAAACTTTAATTTTAATTTCATCTGATCGCACAATATGACAGCGATTCTGATCACACAATATGACAGAGTTCTAATAACACATGAAGTTTAGGTATTTTGTTTTATAAGATGTTCTCAGGGATGGCTTCTTTTCTCACAATGCTTCAAAATATCTTGTTATGAAATCAGAGTTTAACAGAAGATTTTGAAACCAAAAGAATCAAAACGTGGTGAGTGGTAGCTCAGTGGTTAAGAGATTGGGCACTGAGCAGAAGAGTGTGAGTTCAAACCCCATCACTGCCAAGCTGCCCCTGGGCAAGGCCCTTAACCTACAATTGCTCTATAAATGAGATAAATGTAAGTCACGCTGGATAAGGGTGTATGCCATAAATGTAAATGTAATGATTTTTGGGCTTGTTTTTCCTCTCCTTCAGCCTCCTACTCACTGTGTGAGGAGCAGTGTGCTCATGGGTCCTGGAAAACTGTTTCATTCATGTGAAACTCCTCTGTTATGGCTCTTATTATGCTTAATGGTATTTTAAATGCTGATCCATTTTTTTTATATTCATTGCCTTATACATTTGTGTCAACAACCATCTGTCTCTTTTGTGTTGCAATTTATTTGGTTTTCCCCATGCTAATGGATGACAGAGGTATTTTATGTGTGCTGCCTTATATTTATATCCCAGAGAACAAGGTGTGATTAAATTAGGAAACAACTGAGTCACTGGAGAGAGCAAATGAAAATAAGTATGTCAAGAATGACAAGTTTATTTGAAATATTCCTTAGGACTGTCAGTATATTTAGTTGCTGACTGTCAAGATTTCCCATCGAGATAGCACTGTGTGCTCAGAGATGCGATGCGCGAGTTCGATGCGCAAGCTCAAAGCGCGAGCCGATGCAAGAGCTCTTATTGAATGCATGCTTTTGGGCCTTCAGTGACATTGACTTTGTTTACTTTCTACACGTGCCTTTGTTATGGTTTTTGTTCTGTCTCTGCCCCTGTCTCGTCATTGATTGTTTCCCGTAGGTGTGTCATCATTGATTTCAGCTGTCCAGTGTTTCAGCTCTGATTACATTTGTCATTTAAACCCCTTGTGTCTCTTTGCACAGTGTGTAGTATTGAGTGTATTCTACTTATGAAGCCGTTGTTCCTTGTTTCTCATTTTGTTTCATGTTTTTAACCTTGTTGCTCAGTTCTTGATTCTGATTCTAGCCATGTCCTATTTATTCCTGTTTGTAGTTCGCCTGATCCATTGCCTGTTTTTGACCACGCTGTTGTCTTATGTTTTGGATTTGTATGCCTGTCTCACGCTAATAAAAGTATTTTACTGCATTTGCATCCTTCCTAAACCTCCATTACGTGGTTTACGTGACACGGACATTCCCTGTAGTTCATGCGCTCCCGCGATACAACGAGACCCGGAAGCACTGCATTGTTTACAGCCGAGGACGCGGGACACTGTACACAAACTGAGTCACATAGAACAATCTTTGTAACAAAGCTGCCGTAGATTGCAAGAAAGAGGAGGACTTGCATTTTTTTCCTCATGCTCCCATGAACATTTTTTCCCCATGCTCCCATGAACATTTTTTTCTCCATGCTCCCATGAACATTTTTTCCCCATGCTCCCATGAACATTTTTTCCCCATGCTCCCATGAACATTTTTTCCCCATGCTCCCATGAACATTTTTTTATTTACTCTCGCATCAACTCATCACGCATGCGTTGTTGAACGGCGGAATGCGTCGTGGAATCTATGCGGAAGTGAAGATATTTTGTGAATAAAGACTTAATTTTAGTTGGGGTTTTTTTGCACACACAAATAATTTGTAACACTTCATAAAACTGCGATTAAACCACTGGAGTCACATGGATTACTTTGACGATGCCTTTATGAACTTTCTGGAGCTTGAAGGTTTGGTTACTGGACTGTAGGCCTAAATGGAGGAACAGAAATTTCCCATGTTTCATTAAAAATGACTTCATTTGTGTTACTGTGATGAAAGGAAATCTTATGGGTTAAGAAAAACATGAGGGTGAGTAATTGATGACAGAATTTAATTTTTTTTGGGTGAACTATCGCTTTAAAGGATCTGTTATCTTAGTGCCAGAATCCACTGCACACCTTCAGAGGACTTGTGGAGTCCATGCCTTGACAGATCAGAGCTGTTTTGGCAGCACAAGGGGGACCTAGACAATATTATACAGGTAGTTTTAATGCTATGTTTTATATATACTCGAATTTCACCCTGGGGGATCAATAAAGTATCTATCTATCTATCTATCTATCTATCTATCTATCTATCTATCTACTGTGGTACTATGCAAAAGGCTTAGGCAGTATGTTGTTTTTACTGCAAACTTTGGTATAGATTTTTATTTCATGACTTCTACATTGTTAGCACAAAAAAACATTTTATATTTCCAAACGTTATAAATGTTACAGTAATGTCAGTAAAGAAAGCAGTGTATTATGTGAGAGACACTTTTCAGACAAACAACACAATGAAGGCTGCTGGGCTTTGATGCAAAAATAAGAAGCAAATGTGACAGTCAAAGTCTCCAGATGAACTGTGTCTGGTTCTGCAAGATGTTCAATAAAACTTACAGCTCGTTAAAAAAAACTGCACTAATTGAACCAAGGACTACTTTTTTTTTATTTTATTTTTAAATTTTTTGTCACACCAATATTGACTTCGTTTCATTTACTACTGCTCTTTACGGTATTTTTTTTTTAACTGTAGAAACATGTAATCTCATTATTTTGAAGGCATCGTGTCTCAACAGCATTTCTTTGCACTTTTGCACAGTACTGTATACTGTATATATGTACAGTATATACTAGCGCAAGCGTTTGGCTGCACTTACGCTACACTTACGCTACTTGCGTAACTCGCAGTTTTTCATTTATATATTTGTTTGTTTATTTATTTATTTATTTGTTGCAGTTCTAACCAAATCGTACAAAACAAAACGTGACGCAATAAAGTAAATCCCATGATGCTAAATAAAGCAGAAATGAAACCTATAAACATTGTGTGACGCATTAATAAGGCTCCGGTGTTTTATCAGCTTTGCAGCTTCCGTGTTTACATATTACACCGGCGGATGGCGGTGTATCATCTTCTGTGTTTGTTTTACACAGAAACATGAAACTTTTTGTTTGAATAAGTCTGTTCCTGTATATAACCACTTCCTGTTTTATTTAGAGAAACGCAAATAATAACCGTAAATGACCATGTTTTGATCTTTTGTCCTGTTTAATATGGCTGATCTTCCAGTTTAGTTCCCAGCTGCTGTATGTTAAACTTCTGTGTGCTACTTCTCCATTCACAATAAAACTTAAGTAGGCTAGTTAAGTAGTTTCGACGCCATTCTGTTTTATTAGTTTAAAAGTGGAAGAAAAAAAAACCTGTTAAGGCTTGCCATTATTTGGGGATGTCTAATAATCAGTGTAGGTGACACATTGTGAAGCCAATGAGAGAGTTAACAGTGAGCTCTGTTCTTCATGCCCAACCCATACTCTCTCTCTCTCTCTCTCTCTCTCTCTCTCTCTCTCTCTCAAAAACACAGACACACACACAGTCAGAGGAAGTGAGAAATACTGCAGCAGATCCCTTACTGAGGGATGACAAAACTTTTGGAGTGTGAAAGTTTCTGTACAATGTGAGAAAACCATGAAGGAAAAGCTGGGATTCATCTGGGATGCTGCCCGAGTGTTTACTGCACTTTGGCCTGTGTTCAGCATTCACACGGTTTTGCTGGTCTACGGTCAGGAAGGTATGTTCATTCACCTTATAATACCCACAAAATATTATGCAAATATTTATTAGTATTCCGAATTAATATTTATGAAACATCATCAGTGTATTCCCTGCTGAAAACAAACAAACAAACAAAAAAACAATAGAAACTCTCATATGATTATTTGGTTATAATGGGAATTGTATTGGTTGTAATGGGAACTGTAATGGTCCCTGTGGCTCAGTACTGGTAATTTGTTGCCTTCTATTAGTGGCATGTTATGTCTAGTGGATACCATTAAGCAGCAATAAGAGTAATGGTTTCAATGGTTATTTGCAGATATTTAATGGTATTTGTAGTGGAACTAGGGCGGCTGTGGCTCAGTCGGTAGAGCAGGTTGTCCACTAATCCACTAATCATGGGGTTGGTGGTTCGAATCCCGGCCCGGGTGATCCCATGCCGAACTGTCCTTGGGCAAGACACTGAACCCTAAGTTGCCCCCAATGGCAAGCTAGCACCTTGCATGCAGCTCTGCTACCATTGGTGTGTGAGTGTGCTCTCATTTGTAAGTTGCTTGTAAATGTAAAAATGATATTTCTGTAAAGCTGCTTTGAGACAATGTACCACTGTAAAAAGCGCTATACAAATTGATTAATTTAATTTAACTGTGACGGCTTCTAGTGTTTTGGGTTGTTGTTTTTTTTCCAGCAGAGTTGACATAGTTTGGAAAGAAAGCTTCTTTATGAAATATGTATGTGAATGTGGAATGTGTGTGACATAAAGAACTATGCAACGTGCAAAACTTGTTTCACTTTTCTGCATGTGAGGGGTTTTTTTCCCTGTAGCCTAGGTGAAGGTCTATTTTTTTTTTTCTTTTCTGCATGTTTTTTTTGGGGGGATTTTTTTCTGCATCTTGTGAGATCAGCGAGTAATGCATTTGAACACCCATTTCGTGTTTTTAGTTTGCTTTCTCAAATCAACCCCCCCCCCAATAAAACCTTTTGCCATGTATATAATAAAATGCTCTAGTATGTAATGTTATAAGTGAGTTATTTGTATATTCAGTTTGACTGCAAGTAACACAGAGTGTGAACATGATCTTTAGAGGTCAGTAGGCCATCACAGACGCATCAAACCCGTTTCCCCAAAGCATCTGCAGTAATATTAATAAACGTTAGAGTGAGAGAGTGTTCAAAGTAATGCTTGCTCTACCATCTAGCGATGATTCTGTGATATGAAACTCATTCAGGTTTGTAATGGATCGGCTGAGCTTCAGTCTCATCTGTGTTTACCCTTACACACACCAGTTTGTCTCAACATGAGTGGGGTCAGTGAATCACTGTGGTCACGTCCACAGGCTGAGGAGGTAAGGATTACTGGATAAACACACTAACTCGCCAAGTCTCTGTGTACTGTGTCTACACAGCAGGGAGCAAACCTCTTGATTCCAGCAGCATCACCACAGAGGAAGTGACTGATGCTAGGGTTATTAATTTACATGATTCATATGTTCTAGCAAGCCGCATAGATTTTATGAGTCATTAGAATTAGGCAAAATAAAGAACAGAAAAGACGAACTCCTAAGGTGAATTTGCTGTCACAACATGATGGACAGAAAGGTATTATGAAGGTGACAGCCTAAACAGCTGAACATCCTGACAGGCCTGCGGGGACGTGACCACAACACTAAGGTAAAAAAAAAAAAAGATATGTTCCCTGATAGCATGTGATGCCCTACTGAAATTTAGTGTTCCTGTTTTGGATAGCCTTTGACTTGAATTTGAAGTGATTTCTTTGAAAAATATGAGATTCATTTATCTGTAGAAATGTGCATAGCCCATTTAATCCATTGTAGCTTTTATATGAGTCATCTCATTCATTATGATGATGATAAAAAAATGGCATAAAACATTTTGCTTCGTTAACATAAAAAAAAATTGATATATCAAACGGTTTAATTTCTTGAAATTGCTAATAATAATCTACGTTAAAGGCAAGGAAGCACCGCAAACTGAAAAACACCCAGACATATCTCAGCATGCCTGGGGTCCCTAGAAGTAATTACAGCAGAAAGTTCAAGTCCCAGCTGTTCCCAGTTCCCCACTGCTTTATAACAGGAATAGTAATATTCCTGATGAGACTATGATGCTAGAGACAGACCAGGAAGAAAAACAACATATAACTTGAGAACATTGTAAACTACAGCAACACAAAGATCTTCTAAAACTTCTAAAGATCAACCACAATCGAAATTCCTCATCTTTCACTTGTTTGGTGGAAAATATAACCACTTCATGACTACAGCCCATGGCACTGGTATTTCCAGGGAATCTCAGGGGAGGTTTGTGGGAAGGGAAAAAACAAATGAGTGGCTAACCGTTTAAGATAGAGCCAATGGTGGGATGTGGAAACGGAAGTTTAACACACAAGCTCACCTCATCATGGACCTTCATCGTGGAAAAAAGTCTAAAAAAATACCATCTAGGTCCATTGTGTGAGACTCAGATCCAAACCATACGTTCGGCCCCTCTGGCCATGGTGAGTCACATTCTTAGACTGCTGAACTACTTGAAATGAGGGACATTAACTGTCTGACCAGAAATTTGTGTTAGTTTTCCTGTGCCAATGATATAGACTTATTCATAGCAACAAAGGGTTTCTTATGGTGCTTACATCATACTTAGAATGCAATGGGTCACTGGAACCTACCCTGCGTAGTCATAAAGCCATGTGGGAATATCAGCGTGGGTTGAAGAATGAAAACTGTAAAAGAGACTTGTCCTGTTTGAGACTTGGTGAAGGCATTAGCATTTCATATAATAAGCATGGAACTCCACATTTGTATATACACTTAATTAATAAACATGGGCAATTGACACACACACACACACACATACATACACACAGTTCCTAGGATTTGCCCTGAAAAGATTTTCTTTCTGGAACTCCCTATTAATCACCTTAACGCAAACCCTATCATTAACAAGGACTCACTGTAATTATCGTTTTAATTGAAATGTAAGCCAAAAACCCCCTGGAGTGTGACAAACTCAAGGGAACTTGGCAGACTCTGGTTCCACACAGGAGTCAGCTGTTATGCTTGCAATGCCCAGCCATTTCCACCATTCTTATGCCAGCCCATCAATGCAATGCTATGGATGAAACCTACCACCTGTGAATTACTAATAGTGTGTTATTAACCCTGCCACTACACTATATACACCTCTTACTAGTAGTTTGGTGAGAGATATAAATAGCACTGTGTTGGGAATAAATACTAGATGAATCTTTCCGCCACAGGAAACAAAATAGAAACATCTGTAACATTTATATTATTGATATTCATGGCTATTGTTTATAATTGAATGATCATTCAAATTGAATAAACAAGACCTCTACAAGTTCAAGTTATTAGCATATTGAAAGCATCTGTTCCACAAGACTGCTTTCTGTTTTTGTCCAATTTTTTTGCGGCACTAGTCGTGCTGTAATTATGTCTTGTAAATAAGCCAATATGTACTGAATAAGGGAAAAAATGAGTTTAAAATGCAAAAGAGGAGTGAATGTATTTTCTCAGCACTATTTAGTTTTGACTGTTGTTTCCACTGCAGGTGATGGGTGTGGACACACAAGCCTGAGTCCTATGAGTGGCACCGTGGCCTCACAGAACTACCCAGGTACTTACCCCAACCACACACAGTGTGTGTGGATCCTGAAAGTGCCGACAAGATACACATTGCACCTTACCTTTGGGGATTTTGACCTGGAGTGGAGCAAGGACTGCAAAGCTGGCTCTCTTACCATCACCGACAAAAATAAAGGCATCAACTTGGGTAAGGAGTTCTCGTTTTTATACAGCATCTGCAATGCACTGGAGCAAAATTAAATGCAGAACTATTAAGTTCCACTTTTGCAGGAGGTTCCATGTACTTTTTAAAGAGTACCCAGAGGAAACCCCCGAAGCACAGGGAGAACATGCAAACTCCGGACATTGTTGTTAGCAAGTTTGCCTTGAACCCCCTCGGTTTGGGGTTTCAGTTTTCATGTTCTCCGCGGGTTTCAGGGGTTTTCCTCTTGGTACTCCAGTTTCCTCCCCCAGTCCAAAGACATACGTTGTAGGCTGATTGACATTTCCAAATTGTCCATTGTGTGTGATTGTGTGTGCTATTGGGTCCTGCGATAGGTTGGCACCCCGTCCAGGGTGGCCCTCGCCTTGTCCCCTGAGTTCCCTGGGATAGGCTCCAGGCTCCCCTATGACCCTGTGCAGGATAAGCAGTACGGAAAATGGATGGATGGGTTAATTTGTTTTGGATAGTTTGCGTTTAGGTCATTAATATGAAATGACATGAAATTGACATTGTGTGCAAGTGAGATTATTGAAACTTGTCAGATTAATCCGTATATAAAATTGCAGTAACTCACACCAGTGATAAAATTTTAAGTCTTAAATCGGGATTCATGCTAGTGAGTCTCCTTACATGCAAATTTTCACAAACTCAAGAGTTTTTCTGAAATAACTGGATTTTCATTAACACCATATTATTTTGTGTCAGTGCTTCCGTGAATGATTTACAAATAAATGTGTTTGTATCCAGTTTGACAAATGAGGCCCAATGAGAAATACCTGAATGCTTCCACACTCATTAATCATATTTAAAAGATAGCCATGCAGCTGAATCAAATTAATCCACATTGATCATGTTTGGGCATGAAAACACTTTACGGATATGGCATACACATACCTTCAGATAAGTTCTCAGCCAGAGGATAAGCTAAAGTCCACCACAGGCACTGAGGTGCTACTACTCTATAGTTATACCACATATTGTGTTGTTGTTATTGGCAAATTCCAGGTGGACTTTCTTGTGTTGTTGTTCTCCAGCTCCTACCTCTCAACAGAAGATACACGATAGTGGCTCTCTTTACAAGTACACTTAGATTTTGCATGAGGAATCCAGGCTCCCTGGGGCCTACTATAGCTCTCAGAGGTACTTTAGGATATGCATTTGCGTGTGAAACAGTCTGTGCCATTTTTTAAGCCTTGAGGCTTGTATGTTTCTGTGTGATTCAAGTACTGAGAGACATGTTCTGTTAGCCCTGTTAGTCAGTAATTATGCCAGCTTCTCTCTGAAATGCATTCATCACAACCCTACATTTTGTGTTTTTGAAGTTGCCTTATACAGTGGATTAGCTGAGATGTGTATTTGCAAGTGTTTGTGTGTGTATAACTAATTGGTAAGCATTCTGTAAAAAAATTGTTCATGCTTTTGTGTGTGTGTGTGTGTGTGTGTGTGTGTGTGTGTGTGTGTGTGTGTGTGTGGACAGTGGGGAGATAGACCCTCCCGTCCTCCACGAGCCTTCCAGCTATGGGTAAATAGTAAAGACTGGACTCGCCAATCTGTGCGGAAGAACCATGTAACTGGCCAACGGGCAGAAAGGCGATTCCCAGCAAAGCGTTGTGGAGCGCTTTAAGAGCATGGCGAGTCACAAAGGTCGTCAAGGTCATTCACTGCACTCAACTCCGACTCCAGCCGTCTCGACCTTGTCTTGCTGCTGGACCCAGTTGGTTTTGGGCGAGAGAGTGAGGTCGACGAAGTGCGCAACTCTTCCTAACTTAAACCAAGTTACTGCACAAGTCATTTTGTCATCTACCATCGATCCCAAGTCCTGTGGCGACAGGCAAGCGACGAAGCGGCGTTTTACGTGGACCTCCACTCTGTCATCGCTGATGTTCCTAGAACAGACAAGCTCATCATTCTAGTCGACTTTAACATGAAAGTCGGCAATGAAAGCACTGCCTGGGAGGGAGTGCTTGGAAAGCACGGATTGGGTCACTGCAGCAGCAATGGTCTCCTTTTGCTTTAGACTTGCGCCGAACATGAATTGCTGATTACCAACACAGTATTCAACCTCCCAACCCGTAATCGGACGACATGGATGCACCCTCGCTCAAAGCATTGGCACCTCATCGACTACGTCATCATCAGGAAGAGGGACAGGCAGGATGTACGCGTGACGGGTCCATGTGTGGAGCTCATCATCACTAAGCTTAACATGCGCATCCAGCCAAAGAGACGCCCGCAGGGGAAAAATGCCCCTAAACGTCTAAACATTGCAAAGCTGAAGTGCGATAGAACCAAACAATCTATTAGGGATGCTCTGGATGATTGTCTGGATTCAACTTCTATGGACAGCCAGAATGTGGAAGCTGACTGGGTGGCTCTCAGAGAACTGGTCTACAACACTGTTACTGAAATTCTGGGTCTCTCAACCAGAAAGCACAAAGATAGGTTTGATGAGAACAGCGATGATATTAAGCAGTTACTGAACGAGAAACACCATCTACAACAAACCTACCTCAACAACCCTACGTCCACCTCCAAGAAAGATGCGTACAAAAATGCACGCAGATTGGTACAGCAGAGACTCCGCCAGATTCAAGACACATAGCTAAGTAACAAAGCTGATGAGATCCAAGGCTATGCAGACAGACATGACATGAAGAGTTTCTATGACGCTTTGAAAGAAGTGTATGGACCCACATATTCAGGCTCATGTCCTCTCCTCAGTGCAGATGGGATTACATTGATCACTAATAGGAAGAAGATTCTCGAACGTTGGGCCGAACACTTTAAAAACGTCCTGAACCCACCTTCAGTCATTAATGATGAGGCCATCAGATGGCTCCCCAAAATACCCATCAAAGAAGGACTGGATTATCCTCCAACTTTGCTTGAGACCCAGAAAGCGATAAGTTTCCTCTCCAGTGGCAAGGCTCCCGGCTCAGACTCCATCCCAGCAGAGGTCTATTAGGAAGGAGGTACAGTTTTAACACAGAGGCTTCATCAGCTTTTCCTACTGATGTGGCAACAAGAGACAATCCCCCAGGATTTCAAAGATGCCTCCATCATTCATTTGTATAAGAGGAAAGGAAACTGCCATTCCTGCAACAACCATGTGGCACATCTTTACTATCCATTGCAGGAAAGATTTTTGCCCGGGTTCTGCTGAACCGCCTGAACGCTCACCTCGATCAAGAACTTTTACCAGAGAGCCAGTGTGGATTCCGGAAAGAGCGCAGCACCATCAACATGGTGTTTGCAGCACAGCAGCTACAAAGTCTCAGCCATTCCCAGTTTCAAATGGCATCAAGCAGGGTTGTATCCTGGCACCGAACCTGTTCAGCTTCATGTTCTCCTCAATGCTTAGGAGGTTTCAAGCGAAAACCAAGGTTTCGACAGGCATCATCAGGGACTTCCTCTTTGCTGATGACTGTGCCCTTAACGCTAGCACAGAAACTGACATGCAACGCAGCGTTAACAGGTTCTCCAGTGCCTGCACAAACTTCGGTCTCACCATCAGCACCAAGACGACTGAGGTCATGCATCAGCCAGCCCCAGGGAAGCCCTACACAGAACCAAACATCACTGTTAGTGGTCAGCGACTGAAAACAGTGAGCAAGTTCACCTACCTCGGCAGCACATTGTCACAAAATGCCACAATAGATGACGAAGTTAACGTCCACATTGCGAGAGCCAGCTCAGCTTTTGGGAGACTGTATGCCAAGGTTTGGAACCGAAGAGGCATCACCATCCAGACCAAGCTGAAAGTGTACAGGGCAGTTGAGCTCCCCACACTGCTGTATGCATGTGAAATGTGGACAGTGTACCAACGCCATGCCAGGAAAATGAACCATTTTCACACCATCAGTCTCAGGAAAATCTTTGGCATAAAGTGGCAGGACAAAGTCCCAGACACTGTGGTTCTCAATCAAACAGGCCTCCCCAGCATCTTCACCATCTTGATGACGACCCAGCTTTGCTGGGCAGGACATGTGGTACGCATGACAGACAAGCATCTACCAAAGAGACTCTTCTATGGCAAGCTATAAAAAGGTCAGCGTTGCCAAGGAGGCCAAAAGAAACTCTTTAAAGATACTCCCAAAGCTTCACTGAAAGCGTTTAACATCAGTCCTGCCTCCTGGGAACAGACTGCATTGGATCGTGATGCCTGGTGCTCCTCCATCCACAAGGGCTCATTGCTGTGTGAGACAAATCGGACAGCTACAGCCAAACGAAAGAGGCGAGCTAGAAAATCCCATGCCAGCAACCCTCCCGGAGACGTACCCCCCATCCCCTGTCCTACCTGCCATAGAAATTTCCGTGCAAAGATTGGCCTGACTAGCCATCTACGCACACATCATCTCTGATGACAAAATGGTCTTCGTCGCTTCGACGGACAACTTAGTAGTAGTTAGTGTGTATGTGTGTGTGTGTGTGTGTGTGTGTGTGTGTGTGTGTGTGTGTGTGTGTGTGTTATACAGGACCTCTGTGTGGGCAGCTGGCTGCCTCAGACAAGAACATGTCGGTGAACAGTAGTGAAGTGACCGTGCACTTTGTGTCCAGCACTCACCGGTCTGGACGAGGCTTCCTGCTGTCCTACTCAACCAACCAACACCCAGGTAACACACGCTGAACTTTTCTGCAAGCTGAGACTGTCATAATCTTCTCTCGTACTTTATAACCACTCTCAGAACCCCACAGTTAATGTTTCACAGTGTAAATATTAAAAGTCAATGTTTTACAACAGTGTTCTACAGTGGATCTGAAGTAATGTCCTCTTACTGGTTTACAGCAATAGCCGGAAAGAAACCTTTTACCCAAATATTATAAGCCAAATGTTTACCTGGCACTTTTTGTTACCAAATATGGACAAAAACATCCTGCTTTCATATGAAGAGACCGTTTGCATGGCACTGCAAATGGCCAAACAAAACGTGATGGTTAAATAATCAAATATTTTTTTAGATGCAATACTGTGACCTTTTTCATTAGACACATTGTGCTACAGTGTTCATAAGTTTGCTTTGCTGTCAGAAACGTATGCGTGTATACACAGACGTGTGGATACCGGATTTCAACCATCAAGATTCTAAAGCTTGTAGGTGGAAAAGCGTACAAATGATGTCAGATATTCTGTGAGTCGTTTTACCCTAAACATGAGATGAAAAAGAGATGAAAGCCATCCTTTCTCAGATAATCAGGAAGATGCTAAGTTAATTCAGTTAAATTGTATTTGTATAGCACATGTAACAATTGACATTGTCACAAAGTAGCTTTACAGAAATATGTAAATTCAGAATATAGATGTTACATTTATAAATGTATCCCTAATGAGTGAGCCAGAGGCGAAGGTGGCAAGGAAAAACTCCCTGAGATGACATGAGGAAAAACCTTGAGAGCAACCAGACTCAAAAGGGAACCAATCCTCATCTGGGTGACACCAGATAGTGTGATTTATAAATAATTTCTCTTCTATAACTCTTTAATGTTTATTGTATTGACCTGATATTATTAACTGCTCAGTGATGGAAACTTGTGTGCAAACTCTTCTTAGCAATTGCAGTCCCGAGGCTATGCAAGGATGAACATTCCCAGACATCCTTGTGGTTTCTATGTGGTACCATCCACAGTAATCTCATGGTGATCTTTAGGCTGCCTGTGTGATGGCATAGGCAGGAGGTTAATTTTTAATAAAGTTAGTGTGATTTTTGTCCCACAAAATAACCTCCCTCCCTTTTTTAATCATTTTTATGAGGTCATCCAGTTGCATATTGGAGTCGAGTACCACATTATTTTTATGGTTTTTAAAAGTTTTTTAAAAACGTTTTTAAATAATATATAAGTTTCATTTGTAGCCACTTATCCTGGTAAATGTGGTAACTTGGTATAAGTGATTGAATAAAGTTAGTTTTGGACTTTTTTATTAGATTTTACATTATTTATTTCATTTTGAGTCAATTTTGTCCAAGGGATGGATTGAAAGTTTTTTTTTTCATGTCTGATCATTATGCATGAGAGATATACACGAACATATACTGCATATTGTGTATAGGACTAGAATAGTCACTGTGCTTGCTTCTTTCCAGCTGTCTGTATTCCACACTAAACTAGAGCTTAAGTCAGATGAATGGTCTACAGAGAAACAAAGAAAAACTTGTTGCTGTTTGCTTTTTATTATATTTCAGTATGTTTCTGAAGATTTCTTGATTCTGAATTTTTCATTCAATCCTAACATATCATTTATCTTGGTTTACAGATTTTTTTTTTTTTTTTTTTTTTTGTAGTTTGTGCATAATTCTCTTGTTAAGACATAAGTGACAGAATAATTGAGAATTTGCTAAACCTCTTGAGTCAAAACTATTCAGAGATTGGAACCAGGCTGTCTGAAGCAGATTAAACATCTAAATGCTATCTCATGGAAAGTTTAATCACAAAATGGAATATGAAAGTGTTGCCTAATGTTTTAGGGACAGTTAAAATTCAAATTCATGAATACATTATGAGATGTTTAGAGTGTTACTTCTTTCAATGTATATAATGTCTTGTCATTCATCCTTCCTTAGGGACATATTGCCAAAAGAATACTATGCTATCACATTACAGCTGCATGCTGGGCTAAAAAGGTGAAAATGCTTATGGTCGAGTAGGCAAACACTATGTGGCTGTAAAACGATCTGTGAGGCACAGATATATGCGTCTTTGTGTGTGTGAGAGTGAGGCTAACATATTGGAATGTGGCTGTCCTGGTTTGCTGAGCTAAGAATTGTTTGCTCTGTAAGCAGACCAGCAGGCCTCCTCTCCTAACCTGAATAGAGAGACACAGGCCTTTGAAACTGGCCACACATGGGGAGCTGGGGAATAGTGATGTTCCCCTCCTCCTCCACTTCTTCTTCCTCTGCAGTGCACACAGCGTGGCCGGTTAACCATCACATTGCCACACTGACATGACAAACAGCTCAGTTTATCAGTTATTCCCCATAGTTCTATGAAATGAAAATGATTTTGCAGCTAATCCCCAAAGTTGTTTTACAGTATTAATCATATTTAATCATGACTACAGTTTTTGCTTCCTCATTTAATTACACATATTTGGGGGTATTGAAGAGCTATGCTAATGCTAATTGACTGGGGGGATGTAACAGTACACTCCAGTCATGATTTGATTCACATTACCGGCTTCATGATTCAATTCATGTTGAATATCAGAATATTTTAAGTAAAATCTTAATGAAGAAAAATAATAATGACTAAAGAATTGCTATGAACAGAGGTTTATTATTGTAAACAAAATGTAGTATAGGTTCACTATATCTTAAAAATAAATAAATCCGTTTATAAATTTATAAATTATTAACCAAAAATAGAGCTCCAAAGTCAGCTAAAATGAGCTGTCAGTCACTTCACAAGTGCACATGACTCTCAGTAATGCCACAGGCTCACCAGGAAAGACTGTAATTATGTGCTTTCTATAGATTTTAACACGATGGATTGCACAGATTGGGACCTCTGGTTTTCAAACAGTGCAATTTCATTACATACATAATTAATAGAATGCGGATTTCCATGATATGAACTGCACATTTCCATGATGCAGGTTGACACATTTTTGTATCATGATGCATCATGCAACGATGCATCCTTACATGCCTGTAATTGACTTTCATTAGATATGGCTTTTATTTACAATGATGCAATAAATCATAAGCTCCTCATTCATATATTTATGTACTGTAGATGTTTGCATACTGTGGTGGCTTATTTATTTTATTTTGACTTTTTTTTGTTACAGTCAGTATTTTGTTACTAAGGGAAAAGCTTATATTTTTAACTGAGTATTATATTTATACTTGCCCACTCTACTGAGTAAATAATAAAATGAATGCAACTATTTTGAACTTGAGCTAGTTAAAAAAAATGTTCTATAGTTCAAGTTATTATTTTAGTCATTATTGTGCACTCATCGTGTACAGCATTGTACATACAGTATTGTATGTGCGGTCCAGAATACTGTTGTTACAGAACAGCATTCAGTTAAACACCAAACTCACATCTTCAGTCAAAAATGGTCAGTTGTCCAAGGACAGAACCAATAGTGTTTACACACAGAAAAATGAGTAGAGCACTCTGTGTTCTGTGACACGAGCACATGACTTCCTGTTAATTGTTTGTTTGTTTAAATCACATCTGGAGCCAAGGCCATAACCCAGACAGCGCCGATTGACTGCGTCACACTGTGTTCAGACACTGGGCTCACACTCACACCCACGTAAATACCTTTACTTCTGTATACAGAGATCACATGCTTACACCCTAATCATTACACAAGTGTGCACAATCATCAGAACAAATTGAGGAAGTTTGTATATATGAGTAAGCATGTGGGATATTTTGTGTACATTTACGCAGATTTATTCTGTGGCTCTGTGATTGATGCAGCTTCCATTTCCTTTTCCCCAGACCTCATATCATGTCTTCACAGAGGAAGCCACTTCACCTCCCAGCAGATCAGGTAGGAGGGCGTTCCACACTTTCCAAAATTAAAAATTTGTCTTTTTTGTTTTATTCTCCCGTCTTTTTATTTATTTTTTTTATTTAAGGTTTTCTTCTTTTCTTTCCTTTTTTTCTGTCTCTCTTAGAAGCGATTAAAAAAAAAAAAAAAAAAAACTTACCATCTCTATCATACAGTGCCTTGCGAAAGTATTCGGCCCCCTTTAACTGTTCGACCTTTTGCCACGTTTCAGGCCTCAAACATAAAGATATAAAACTGTAATTTTTTGTGAAGAATCAAAAACAGGTGGGACACAATCATGAAGTGGAACGAAATTTATTGGATATTTCAAACTTTTTCAACAAATA
>JAFFST010051963.1:110515-133611 GCA_022414735.1 Noturus placidus
TATATATTTTAGCTTCATAAATAAAATCTCTTTGGTAGGAAACCCCTATTGCTTACATGTATTTAGGTTTTAGATTTAACCTTTATTGATGATGTCCAGTGTTTACTTTAAAAGCTCTGTGCTTCTGTACACTCACTGTTAACCTCCTAAAAGCACATATTGTTCTCTGTGTTTGTTGAGCCAACCTTATTTGTGCCTTTGTACAGTGTTGATACTGTTTAATATTAGAGCTGGGGCAGGTTTCGAGAGGGGGTGGGGTCAAGCACTGCTAAAGCTTTTTGCTGGATAGGAAGTAAGAAATGGTGAGCTTTTTGAAAAAGCATGAATAGTTGTTGCAAATCTGTCTCAGCTTTCTTCCATAAAACTGTCAGTGCTCTGGGTTTACTGATATCCCGCCTTCCTATTTGTTTCACAGCTCATTTTATTCTGCTTTACTGGTGCTTATAAGCTGAAGTAAATAATTTACATTGGCAAAACTCAGCACATGTCTTTTTCTGACCCCATGTGTACTACAGAAGAATTTGAGAATAACAATGAACAAAGTGCAACACTTTAATTTTTTGTAAGACCCTCCTGTTTGTGTCCTAAGGGAGGGAGTGCACTTGAAGTACAACTCCTGTTTGGAATGCTTCATTTGAGCACAAATTAAAGAGGGGGAAGAAGAATTTTTAACAGTTTAACAACCTCAAAATATATTACACAGCGCAATAACATTACCTGAGTGGGAGTGGGAGTAAACATGTTATTACTGCCAGCACTACTCTAAATCGAGATAATTTCTCTCCATGCCTACATGAGAAATGAGTATGAGTAATGTAATGAGCAGGACCCAACAGGAAATACTGGGCATGTCCTGATATGAAATTACTTGGTCCTTCTCTACTAACTCTGCTTCTCTCCCAAGCCACTCCCTCTAACAAGTATGAGCAAGCAACAATGATAAAGCACATCAGAACAGGGAGGTTCCTCCCCTGCACCAGCTCAGCTACTCTACACGGCATTATTACACAAACCTGACTTTAAGAGGGTCAGTAGTTAGCTCTCACGATAGCTATGGACTTCAGTCTTTGGACTGATAATGTGTAATGTGAAAGTTTCATTGGACGTCCAGCAGAAAGACTATCCTGCAACTTCGTACTGAGACTGTTGAATTTGTGAGTCTTGGCTGTGGAGGTCTGGTGTGATAAGATCTTCTTAGGCCTACAGAAGTCATGGACCTCACACTGTGGCAGTATCAGTTCCGCATCATTATGCTTGGTGACTCTACGGTGGGCAAATCATCCATGCTGAAGCGCTACACGGAGGACCAGTTCCTGGAGTGTATTAATGAGACGGTTGGAGTGGACTTCTACGTGCATTTCCTGGAGGTGGAGCCTGGTATGATGATCAAACTCCAATTCTGGGACACAGCTGGGCAGGAAAGGTTCAGGTATAGCACAATGATGATTAATGTATTTTATTGATTATGATACTCTGGGAATTCTTGCTATCCTGTTTATGAATTATTTCCTATTCTAAAGGTTCTACTTGTGCACTCTTGGCCCAGACATGGAATGTTGGAATGTTAATCATATTGATTTATGGTTTTAAGGGAGGTAGCAAAGCAGTTTCTTAGATTAGTTAAAAACAAAACAAAGACCAGATGCACTAACAGTACAAAGATCAAAACTGACCACATTTGCATAACCCCATGTTTGTGAGCGAGCAGAAATGCAAATGATGCAGTTTTTCTTTCGGCTCACACAATACTCCAATTCCAATTCCAAACATTTGGAAACATGTACATTCATAATATATGCTTTGTGCTTATAATTCCATTTTACACTCAAGCTACTGAGTTCATTTTGTGTCATAGTTTAAACCACACAGTATGTGAAGTTCATGACAAAGAGCTGTCACTGAAAAACATAACATGCAAAACATATTTACTATTTTATTAGGAAAAGAATTACACCTACACAGTCATGCAATTATCCAATCAGACAATCATGTGGCAGCAGCGCAATATGCAATCATGCAGGTCAAAAGCTTTAGTCAAAATGCCAAAGCCATTAGTGATCAGGGGCCACTACGGACCATGCTGTCTCGGTGGGAGGGATGGCATACTCTCTCCCCTGTCAATCATAGTGATGCAGTATAAACCTGATGCAGCAGTTCAGAAAGAGTTGTTTGATTGGAAGCAGATGTTAGCGTTCACCCTCCTTGTTTGGTAGCTGTTTTATGAAAGATGGGTAGAGCTGGCTGAGGGAGTTTACAGAGAATGGTGACAAAAAAACATCCATGCCTTGGTCACTGAGATCACATTTGTTCCGCATTCTGATGTTTGATGTGAACATTAACTGAAGCTCTAGACTTGTATCTGACATTGTGCTGCTGCCACATGAATGACTAATTGGATAACTGTATGAATAGGAAAGGGTACATGTACACCTATTAAAGTGATCAGTGAGGGTAAGTGTATTTAGAGCATCAAGATACTGATCTGCAAGAATATTTGTGTCATAATATAATGCTAAACCTCCACAAACTGCACATTTGATCTAAACACCTGAACCATCTCAACACCCAAGATAAATAAGTACTATATTTGCAAAGTGCAGACCTTTTACATGTAGAGATTATATACAAAAAAGGACCTGATTATAGGAAACTAATATTACCTGAGAAAATCATCTCTTTACCCAAAAGATTTTGAAAAACTACAGTTGCTTGTGAAGCCCTATGTCTAATTTAATAAGAAATATGCATCATTTATTTTTACTGAGTGAGATCACATTTTAGGAGATACACTACATATACTGTATGACCAAAGGTATGTAGAAACCTAACCATGACCTTCTTCTCCAACTTCTGCCACAAAATTTGAAGCATACAATTGTCTAGAATGTCTTTTTATGCTGTAGAATTATAATTTCTCTTCACTGGAATTAACAGGCCCAAACATGTTCCAGTATGACAATGCCCCTGTGCACAAAGGCTTGGTTTGCCAAGGCTGGTGTGGAAGAACTCTAGTGGAAATCCCTCTCAGAAAAGTGGATGCTATTATAGCAGCAAAGGGAGACTAAATTTATAATGGAATGTTCAACAAGCACATACGGGCATGATTGGTCAAGTGTTCACATACTTTTGGCAATACCGTGTATTTATGCAGAAATCCAGATAATTACCAGAGATTACCAAATGCATTTTTGCAACTATATAATTGCTTAAGGGTGCAGTTCAGACTGTAATTAACTTCTGTCTTACTGTAATTATGAGGGAAAAACAAAAAAGAATGTTACAAACCAGCGGTATTTCCAGGGGAACACAAGCAAATGTTACAAGAGGTTTTAAAGCCCTTATACATTCAAAATATAACTAACGTACAGTATCTGCTATTACATTACCACTATTCCTGTTGTAGGTCAGTGACACGCTCCTACTACCGGAACTCAGTTGGAAGCCTGTTGGTGTTCGATATAGGGAACCGTGCCTCGTTTGATCACGTGAGAGACTGGTATGCAGAAGTGTGCGAGCATGTCATGCCTCATGCCATGATCTTCGTTCTGGTGGGCCATAAGAGCGATCATGATTTGGATGGAGAGCGCACAGTCTCCAAAGAGGAGGCTGAGAAGCTGGCTGCTCAACTCGGAACAACATATGTAGAAGCTTCGGCCAAAACGGGCCAGAATATCCAAATGTGCTTTGAGGTAATGACACGGCGAATCTACCAGGGGCTGCAGAGTGGAGAGGTGAAGCTGAGAGAGGGCTGGGATGGAATAAAGAGTTCAGCTCTACAAGCACACCAATTACAGAGTCTCCAAGCGAGTGAGCAAACAAAGGAGAAAAAAAGCTGCTGTTAGCCCTTTACAAACTGTCTATTAATTATACTATAAAGAGAACATTGCATCATTGATATCCAATGTCCAAAGATTCCTCTTTTAAGAGACTATTATAAATATGGTGACCTGATGCTGATACTTACTCAGTGTCAACATCAATCATTATTCCCAAAACACCTGATTTCACCAGTTTGATTTCCTTCTTACAGGATCTTACAGGAGCTATGAAATCTGCTGTCCTGCATATTTCTAGCAGGAACAGAAAATCCCTTAAAATTACAATAGCAATGTGTAGCAAAATTTACCCTTAAAAAAATAAAGCAGAATTTCCTTTTTTTTTATTCTATGATTTTATACTTTTTACAGGTGGGTGTGCATTTTCTTTGCTTGATTTGAATATAGGAAGTTTACAAAACAGTTTACCTTGTGCTAGATAGTGAAGAATATCTGAGACCTTGGAATAATACAACTGAGATAATGTTATAAATATGTCAGATATACAGAGAGGCATTACATGAAAATATTTAAGTATAAACATATATGGTTGTATCTACTTTGGGTTCATTGAAAATCAAAACATATCTTAAGTATCTTAAAATCACATAATTGTCATATAGAACCCTATAATTCCTTGGTATTGTTTTGGGTAATTTGTTATTTAACTGGGGTGTTGTCCAGACTCTGTTTCAGGGTACACAGCTGTTGCACTTGTCTCTCTGCCGCATTACAGCCATATTAGCATTGTCCTTTTCATTTTTTGGTAAGACACTTTGGGATTCATACTGTACATCTTACAATAAAAATTCCAAAAGACAAATCTCAGCTCTGTGTTTTTCCTCAGTGCATTTGCATAATGTTTCTGCTTAAGAAGAGATTTTGTAAAATGTATTTTATATCTAACCAAGATATCTCTGAATTGAAATAAGAATGATAAACTATTCAATCAGACTTTGTGTGCTTCAGATCAGTCCCACTTTCAACATAATTATTTATTGCCTTCAGAGTTGATCTTGTGGTGATCAACTCTTGGTTTATCAAATTTGACTTATCTGGTTCTTTCATATTACATTATATTAAATTTAGGTCCCTTACATTTTATTTTCATTGTTATGGACACTACTATTCTGTTCTGTAGAATAGAACACTTCTTTTTGTAGTGATCAGCAAAACAGGTTAGGGTCCCTTAGTTCCAGTGAAGGGAAATCTTAATGCTACAGCATGGAAAGACATTCTGTACAATCATGTGGGAAACACTGGGATCATGGTTGGGCATCCACATACTTATGGCCATATAGTGTAGCACGCACATTTTTCTGGTGTACAGTCTGAACTGGTTAATGTGTGTGTGTGTAAAAGTAACTGTGCCTGAGTTCCCTGGGATGGGCTCCAGGCTCCCTGTGACCCTTTGCAGGATAAGCGGTACACAAAAAGGATGGATATAGTACTGAATTACTACAAGTTACTGGATTTGTTGGTTCTAAATTGTCCCCAAGTGTCCATGACTGTGTGTGTGTGTGTGTGTGTCTGCACAATTTTCCATATTTCCACCTCATGCCTACTGTTCCTGTGAGAAACCAGATTCACCACTACCCTGTTCAGAATAAATGAATAGATAATACTGAATAAATTAATGAAATAATTTACCTAATATTCGAAGGACAAGCTAACTGCAAAAAAGGGTGATAGAATATTCATTTTATGCTCCAACCCAAGCACTGACTTCTATATAAAAAATAAATAATGATGTTGGTGATATACTGTATTACACTGCTTTTTGCGTTAAATCCATTAGTTAACTTCCTGCTTCCTCTTTTCCACTTCATTTTGTTCCCTCTTCCCTTCCTCTTCATTTTCTTTCTCTGTTGACTTCCTCAAAACAATTGATACAAGTCACAGACGTGCTAAAGAGATGAGGACTCTTTAGGAGGGTTTATATTTTGACAAATCTGGCACACACATACAGATGTATGGGCAAAGGGTTGGTAGAATATATTATTACTGGCTGCTTGCCTCCTTAAACTGTGCTCAGTGGAGTCACTTCAGTCCAAGGATCATTAATTTAAAAGTCTATCTAATGTGAAAGCCTGTAAAAACTGAAAACTCCCATCTCGCGGTTAAAAGCCATGAACCTTGCCTATTTTTAATTTTTTTCCCCAAACACAGAGGGTGCATCTCAACCAGCTCCCAAGTTCACTAGGGCACTGATCAGGGACTTGGCCATTTTAAGAGCTGTCTCAACTGTAAAATCCTTCCAGTGCACTGGAACGTTTACTTCCTAAATAATGTCACAATGCACCATAAAAACCATGGAGAATCGATATGTTTCCGCTTCTCAGCTCGAAAAAGATGGGGGACAAACTCTCAGCCAACTTCCGTCTACAAATGTATCATTGTTGGAGCTTTCAGATGATTACTTATTTTTAACTTTATTTGATGTTCTATATATGGTTTGTTTGAGTCTAACGACTTTTAAGTGTTTAATAATTTTTTTAAAAAATCCACTAGCTTGTATATGACTCTGCTTGATGATTCTACATATAAACCTTGAATATTTGTTTTTCATTTTTGGTGACTTTTTACAACACAAGTACATAATCATGTCCCCAGAAATTCAGTAATCAGTGTCCCAGGGTGTAGTGAGCCAGGGTCCTTACCAGTGCCCAAACTAATGTATATGATATACCGATTCACAACCTACTGAACTAGGGAGCTGCTGGAGACACATACAGAGACACTACAGGACTCTGGCAAGTATATCATCATTCAAAAGGTCACAGGTCACATGCTGCATTGTTTGTTAGTTTTTTTTTTTTAACAGTAATTGCTTTTAACAGTAAAAAACAGTAATTTAAAAGCGATTGCTGTTATACTGGTTGTTCAGTTGTAAGAGTGACTGGGGAATGGGTGTGCCCAGGTGATTATTTACTGACTGTATGTGATGTTGCAAAAAAAACTATGGCCCCGTTTGTGAAATAGGTGATACCTAACTATGGGTATACACATGTACACTTATTATTAATAAAAATGTTATTATTTAAATTATGGACTTCAATTATGAAGACAGACGCCCATGCTAAAGGGAGTTGCATGGAAAACACCTAAACAGGTAGCTCCAGTATTTTCAGTACATTCAATGAGGATTTTCTTTCTTTTCATGTACAAAACAATGAAAATCGTTATACGTTACATGTAATTATGAACTCATGGATATGTAGCACATTAGATGTACCAACAGCAAATGATCTAACCTTTCCTGTATCCTCGAACTAGTCATCTTTTGTTGCTAAAATTGCAGTTATTGAATCAAGTCTCAAATAAGCAAAACATGTAGATCAACATGCTGATTTGTATTGCACTATTCATAAAAATATCAGCATTTGTTGGCAGTTAATTTGAGGACTGAGTTAATTGTTACTGCTAGGCGATGGCTCATAATCTCACCATACAAATGGTAAATGGTGCACTTATATAGCACTTTTATCCAAAGCGCTTTACACTGTGTCTCATTCACCCATTCACACGCACCAATGGTAGCAGAGCTGCCATGCAAGGCGGGGTAACTTGCCATCGGGAGCAACTCGGGGTTCAGTGTCTTGCCCAAGGACACTTCGGCATGTGGAGTCATGTGGGCCGGGAATCAAACCGCCAACCTTACGATTAGTGGACAACCCGCTCTACCGACTGAGCCACAACCGCCCATACAAACAAAGGAAGCAGTGACAAACATCATCATAATGCAATCTTCACAAATCTTGGATTATATTGTGTTTGTTCTTACAAATGGCTTTACTGCTATTTCTCTTTTTATCCTTCACATAACTCAAATTTAAACTAGTCATATTCACAAATTATCTTTTACTTCTGGTCACACATTCAAGGTCTCACACTAAGTATTTTATTAACCCAATAACTATAGTATAAACTCATTCATCTTCAGTAAACCTCTTTATCGTGGTCAGGGTTGTGGTGGATCCAGAGCCTGGGCGCAAGACGCACCCTGAATGAGACACCAGTGCATTGAAGGACAACACAGCCACACACTCACACCCTCATTCACACCTAAGGCAATTTAGAGTAACCTGTCCACATAGCAGCAAGTTTTTAGGAGGTGGGAGAAAACCAAAGAACCAGGAGGAAACCCACACTGACATGGGAAGAACCTGGGAAACTCCACACAAGGAACTTGAGCTCAGGATCCAAGCTGGAACTGATAGGTCAAAGTAAACTGTTTCTCATACTTCCTGATATTCTTATTTCCTTCTCTGTGTATAATTGTGTTTTATGGATTTTACAGAGACAATAGCTTAAACTGAGAAATTAGTGTTAGAATTTGTGACTGAAAAAGAATCTATTCTGCTATTAAAAACCTGCTGTGAACTTTGATTCATTAAGTGCTGATATAAAGTAAATCACATTGCTCTATATTCCAGCTCCAAACAAAAATCTCTTACCTACACTTGTTATTTATTCCCCTCATTTTTATGTCAGAACCAATTTGGGGCCTAATTTAAAATACTACACTGAAAAAAAGCTAAGTTTACTCAGATTTGTACATTGGTTCCACATGAATGAATTGAGTTACATTAACTCCATTTGTTTTTGTGAATGCTTCACTCATGTGCTTAGTCACTTGTCATCATAGCATCTTTGCTTCAGTCTCTCTCTGCTCTTGACTTACCATTTGACCTCCTTTTTACTTTGCAAAACAATATAATACTGATTAATTTCGTGTATTAGTTTCAGTTTTTATAAAAATTTACACAATAGATGACTTACATGCATCCCAACCATCTGTAGGACTAGATATGTCTTTGCTCATATATTTTTCCAAAAAGGTTAAAATGCCTTTATATATAGCTTTGTCAGGCACGTATGGGAAGTATGTAGATAATCAAATAATTTTATTTTTTTTTTGGAAAAACAAAAACAGACAAGCTTATAAAGAACCATAATACTCATCCAAAAATGTTACAAACCCCACACACAAAAAAAAAAAAATAAAATAAAATAAAAAACATCCCAACCCCATTAACATAAGGCTTTTGGACAATTCTGTGATTATTTTTGGCTACACTATGACTGCAGTACTGTGAAACAAATCCTACATTAGGACTACATACTACAAACACTGCAAAAAACTCATGCCATGTGTGACTACATGCCCTGGGTGGGTACTTTTCTCAACAAAGCAAATCAAATGTGTAGAACAATTACTCTAATGCGCAAAATTGGAAAAGACCAAATGTTACTTAAGTACTAAGAAAAGTACTGCATATGTGAAGTCCCTGAAGGAACATAATACAGCTCCAATACAGAAAGCCTCTATACACCACCATGACAAGCACAACTACCATCAATCAAATAATAAGCATCTTTGCAAGCTATACTGCAGTAATGCATATTAACATTCACTTGCCCATGCAAACTAAAATGTTATATTTAATAATAATGATAATAGCCATTTTGAAAACCTAGCTGAATTAGCTAGAACTTAATAGCAATTTTTGATAGAATTTAAATTGCAATGCAACCCACATATTGCAAAAGGCTACTCTAGTATCTGTTCAACTGAACATGTTTTGTTGTTACAGAATTACTGCATTGGACAATTAAAATCTAACTGGATTTACTGAAGAAGCAAATAATAGCACCTTAATTTGACATAGTTAGTGAGCTGTTAAGAGGGCAGATAAGATCACACACACAACAAAAATGTCAAAGTCAAAAATACCTAAAGCAAGCAATGACTGTGTTAACTGTGCACAATTCTTCTTCTGCTACCACCTTCATTATGTTTCTATTTTAAACAATGTCCAAATAATCTCTGACCAAATTAATAAATGATCTCTGGACACACTATACACACTTAACTTGGGAATAGTTAAATAGTTAACCAGGTGCCCAGAAGTACTCTTTACCACTACACACCTTCATAGTGGAATGAATGGCCACAGTGGGCTGATCCAGTAATCATGTTTTATGCAGCATTTGAGATCTATTATAATATTTAGGCCTATGACAGTATAGTTATAATCAGACAAAGAACGAAACAAGTTACAGTTAACAGTTTGGGCAAGTGATTCTGACATCTGAAAAAGGTGAAACACTAGAAGCAGTTGGCTGATCTGCACATCTATCAGCCTGATTTTCAAAGAAAAAAATTATCCTCAGAGTCAAAACCCACAGAGCAAAAAAAGAGCAAGAGAAATGTCAATCTTCTGTATTCTTCCTATTTTTTGGTCGTCTTGCGAATCAGTGCCATTCTCTAGAAGAACAAAACAGATGCAAAATTACCAATTTGTCCAAGTGTATTCTGCATGGAAGATCGGAAAGCATGAAGACTGACCTGTTTGTGTGCTTCTGTAGTGCACGCCTTTTTGTACGGTCGGATTTCATCAGAGCCAAAGCCAGGGATCCACATGTTCCACTGACGCTCTGTAGAGTTACAGCACAGAAACAGCGCTTAAGCAGTGTAAACCTCACAATCACAGCTATTGTGGATTACATTCTGTTTACTTTGTGCTTACGCAGCACAAGTTTAGAACCAGCCACAATCAGAGTTCTGCGAGTCAAAACCGATTGCTGAAATCTATTAAGCATGATCAGCCGATGCCGAGTCTGGATTCCACGACACTTATATACTGGAAGACACCAAACATGCTTTAAATTGATTTAATGCCAATTAATGCAGCTGGAAATAACTTGCAGTAAGCTTTCATAACCAAAAGATATATGCTCAATGTGATATCCTAAACAACAGAGAAAGACTGGTTATCCAGCACAATCAATTTCTTTACTCTAGTTGTGATTCCAGTTTACTTTTCAGACTGCTCCTATTGTACTTTTGGTTTCAGTCATATGTTGCCTGCACACTTGGGTCATTAGCAGTGCTATCCGTATGGTAGAAAACCGCAAAATGCACTTCCCTCAAATACACTCCAATAAAGCCACAACAGAACACATGCTGAACTGTGTGTAATTACTCTATTATTTCACTCAAAAGCCTGAAATTGAAAATCTTTTGAAAATCTAAGTCAGTTTCACTGCAGTCAAAAATATTATTCAATTACAAAGGGGTTTTTTCCACTACGGTATTAACAGCCTATTCGTTTAATTTATCTTTTAACTAAATATGCATGTTGATGTCAAACAGAAGATTTTGTTTTGAGATTTTGTGTAATAACTAAATGGTGTAGAAAAAATAAGAACTAAATGAAGACTCTCAGACACATGATTTGAACAGATTACAAATATTTCCTATATCCAAGCTTTGGAAAAATGAGTGACAAAAAAAGAGCAACGTTGTAAAAATATATATATATATATATATATATATATATATATATATATATATATATATATATATATAAAAATATATAAAGGACTCACCAAGGTGTAACTGCACATCCTTTACTTCTAGAGTGTTAGACTTGCGGTGGCGGGCAAGCTGACAGGCCGCGGTGACGACACTCTCTATAAAATCATCAGCAACTTGTAGCAACATCTGAAAGAAAAGACAAAGGGAGAGGATTGGGTCCCAAATCAACAACCCATATTGAAAGGTCATGTAGGAAAATGTACTTGTGACTATGGTACAATCAGAACACCTGACAAGACGCAGTAAAAAAATTAGATTGGTATTCCAATATATTGTACAAAGCCACTTTTTAATACACAGATTTCTAAAAACATTTCTATTTATATGAAAATAAACACCACCACAAATGCATCTCCTCTCCATTCACACAAGCCTTTCTATTCAGTTTAAACTAATTCACGTTTATTTATAAAGCAAATTCAAGAACAACAAATGTTGTAATCAAAGTGTTATACAATAAGAAAAATACATCAATACCAGAATTAAATAGAATATTGAAGTGATAAAAGAACAAACTAATAAAACATACTAATATCATACAAATAAAAACCCCTATACACCTCAAACAACATTGTGTCTTCAATCTAGATTTAAATATAGCCAATGAGGAAGACCCAACAACAAATGGCAGTGCATTCCACAACCTGGGGGCCGCAACTACAGACGCACGAACAAGGAACAGAGAGAAGTAACTTTGATTTGATGATCAAAGAGACCTAGGTGCAGAATGTTCATCTAGGGAGTAGAGTGATGAATTACCTCCTCAACATCTTCATCAAGCTGTTCATTGGGGTCAATTTCCCGCACAAGGTCCTGCAGTTTTTTCTTACTGAGCACCTGCAAAGCACAGAATAGTTATACATCTGGATAAGGCTCATACTGAAATGTGCTGAGATGTAAGCTTTTTGTATGAGACAGAACTTTTCTTAAAGTAAAATAGATGTGAAACTAAAGCTGGAAGCTAAAAAAGTTCATGTATTTTTACAGTTCATGTTTTATCAAGATTGTCTATTATTTGGACAATGAAATCACAGTCAAGGCGGCTGTGGATCAGGTGGGCAAGACACTGAACTCCAAGTTGCTCCATATGGCAGGCAAGCACCTTGCACTGGTGTGTGTATGTGTGTGTGAGAGAGTGTGTTTGAGAGAGAGAGAGAGAGAGAGAATGAGAAAAGGCTCTATATAAGTGCAGACCATTTACAACTCACACTCTGCTTACTCATACAGAATTCCCCATATAATCACAATTTTTATAAGACGAAGACATGCAGTGATTAATTGTGGTCCATGGGTTTGTGGACACCAACGAACAGACCAATGCACGAGTGACTACACACACATCATTTAGCCTCCAATAAGCAGCGAAATGATTAAGGTAGACACAGTGGGGGAAAAAAAACAAGTAAAATCAGCAGCTCTATTGATGTAGACCTGACGTGACCTTCAGAGACAAATGAAATAGAAGAGTGGCAGGAACAACTGGAACTACAACATTATAGAACTGTCTTCGTGGCTTTCTGGGGTGTGGACAGCCTCACCTGAGTTCCCTCAGGACTCACTCTCCCAGCAGGCCCTGGGGTTCCTAGGCCCTTTCCCGGAACGGCAGTGTTATTGGCCATGTTGGTGGCGAGGGGCGGAGTTGGCGAGATCTCAGCTTTCACAGTGCTGTAAAGGTTGGACCGGCCAGGCTGCTGTTGATATTGATTCATTCTGTACTCAGGAAAGGCTATCAGTCAGGAGCCTCCTGTCAGGCTGTGTTTAAAACTGTCAAAATATAATTAAAAATAAATAAACAATGATTACTGTGTTGACATGAATGAGTAGGTATTATTCCAATCTAACAACCTGAAATAACACAATGTAAAGCCGCATCACTGATTCTTTACAAGCTGTCTGTAATAGCAAGGAGATGTGATTACACCTCATAGCTCAACATGTTCATGTGTGCAGAACTTCTCGTGGAGTCACAGAAGTGTGGATGGTTTTAGTTGGGTTTTGTTTTCCACTAGATGTCACTGAAGACTTCTGGGACTGAGCTTGAGTGAAACTACACTTGTATATTTATGATTTTAAACCGCTTAAAAAAAAAGCACAGTGCCAATGCACTCTCTATGAATCTAGAGAGAGAGAGAGATAGAGAGATAGAGAGATAGAGAGAGAGAGAGAGATAGAGATAGAGATAGAGATAGATAGATAGATAGATAGATACTTTATTGATCCCACAGGGGGAAATTCGAAATTTAGAAATCCAAACATGCCCATATGGCACACTGTTGAATTTTGTGTGTAGTAGTCCAACAGAAATGACAATGTAGTCAGCTGCCTTCTTTAGCTATGTGCATGATGTGTGCTCAAATGAGACCGTGTCACTGAAACATGAGCATGCCATGATGAATCCCTTAAGTGTCAGTGGAGGACACAGCAAAACATTGATGTCTTAATAGATCTGTAACATTTAGGTGTCATGATATTACTGTCAGTAATTTGTACCAGATTTTCTTCCTCTTAAGTAAGAATACTATATTCTTTTTAGGAAAATTAACAATCAATAATCCATTAAGTCTTAACACCATTTCAAAAATACAATCTGCTCATTTCCAACTGGAAGCTAGTAATCATGGCATGCTCATGTTTCAGTGACATGGTCTCATTTGAGCACACATCATGCACATAGCTAAAGAAGGCAGCTGACTACATTGTCATTTCTGTTGGACTACTACACACAAAATTCAACAGTGTGCCATATGGGCATGTTTGGATTTCTAAATTTCGCAGATGACAGCACTGTGTTGTGGAGTAATCTGGGTTATTGGGCAAGGTCTTTTTTTTGGTCATTGATCTCAGGTTGTCATAGTTGCATTATGTTGTTCGTGTCATAATGTACTTTGGTAAGACCTGCTGTTCTGAACATTTCCCTCCCTGTCCTCTTGCTGGACCATCTCTCACTTGGTGTTCTGGTGCATCATGTTTTCCAGATTAAGTCCTGGATTGAGTGTAAATATGAGTGCACAGCAAGAGCGTATTAGGTCTGTAGCCCCTGTACATAGCTGACTGGTAGGACGCACACGTCAGGCTTTGGCCATAAATGTAACGGTCCAATGTCTGTATCAGAAGCCATCTAACTTTGCAACTATGGTACACAATGTGGCCAAAAGTATGTAGACCCTTGACCATTACACCCATATGTGCTTGTTGAGCATCCCATTTCAAAGCTGGTTAAAACTGCTAACAGCATCCACTCTTCTATGAAGGCCTTCCACTAGATTGTAGGGATTTGCCATCCAGCTGCATTAGTGAGATCTAGCGAGGAACCCTGGCATACAGTCACTGTCACAGTTCATCCGCAAGGTTTTCAGTGGGGTTTAGGTTAAGGCTCGGTACAGTTCTATGCCAAATTTGACAAACCAGGTTTTCATGGACCTCTCCGTTCGAACTAGTTTGGACCGTAACAAAACGTACCATCCTCCATCATGGACTCAAACAACACCGTGGCCAAGTCCAGGGTGGCATCCTGCCTCCCATTGCTCGCCATAGATATTGAACCACTTCCAATTTCTTCTGTTTGAATAACTCCGGCTGTTGTGGTCCTCGATGGTTCTATAGTCAGTTAAGATTATTATTTTTCTTTACTTTTCCTTACACTGTTGGTAGGTCCGGTGGTAGACATGTGTGGCCAACAGCTGAGATACTTCCTGATCGGCTTTTTTAGTTTCGCATCGCTCCACCCAGCTCTCGCTGGATCCTTTCCTCAGCTACTAACGAGAGGAATGTCTGCACCACGCTTATTGACCACAGCATGGTTTTGCTCACAGCCATTTCTTTTTCACAATTCGAAAGTCACGGGAACAAATGGTAGTGACTATTCTCTCTGACCAATCAGAGACCTGCAGGGTTTTGACGTCACATTTAGTAACAGCTTGGCTTGCTTGAAACCTTGACTGAATTGGTACTTAAAAAAAAAAAAAGTACCAGGTACTATCCACAGTGGAAATACCCCAAAAAGCAAGCAGAATTGAGTCGAGTCGCGCAGTGGAAAAGTGCCATTAGTTCCAGTGAAGGGAAATGAAAAAGCTACAGCCTAAAAAGACATCATATACAGCTGTGTGTTTCCAGCTTTGTGTCAAAAGTTTGGGGAACATCTACATGCGTGTGCGATGGTCAGGTGTCTACATACTTTTGGCCGTTTTCCTATCCTTTCAGCGGTAGAGTGTTTGACAATGTTACCCCTTTTTAACGCTGGCTGCATCCAAACCCGCACACTTATCTGCTATATAGTAGGCGAAAAGCAGCACACCAGAGGGGAAGTATGTCCGAATTCTAAGTGTGCGAGAAACAGTAGGTGAGAAATACCCGGATGGTGTACTGCTTCTGGTGAGATTTGGCAGTATGCAACCGATGGACACTACGCGAGTCAAATAATCCCACAGTTGCAATGGGACTGGTGCGGACCAGCTCAGGAAAAAAGACTCCGTCGGCTCTTTTTAAGTATAAAACCCTACTCAAACAGAACTTGTTTAACAATACCCGAATAAATTGTTAACTTGTTTAAGATTTGTGCGTTTGTGTTGACGTCACATGACAACGCTAACATGGCGGATGTATTTAAAAGAAATGGATGTAGTATGTCCGGGATTGTAGTCATAATACACACACATTCATTGTACTGTCACAGTATGCGTTTTCGAACGCAGCCACTGTGTTCTATAACTCGTCATGTTTCTGTCACCGGAAATGTAGCGCGCAGGGCATCATGGGATTGAGGGATACTGCAGCCACGAACAAACAGAAACGCCATCATTTACCAGTTTCTAATTACACTAGCAGCCACCGTGTGCTATAAAGGTCTGGCTTCACATTACCCAGTGTGGCAAAGAATAATCTCGAAATGCCTATTCATTTTAATCTCCTCAATTAAAATGGACATAATTAACTCACATATCGCTAACATCATTTGTAAATCGATGGCTAATTAATTTCCACTCAACTAAAACAATATAAATAAAACGTGACCGGAAATCCTAAAAGTCACAGCATCCAAATCTCTAGCAGCTACATTCCGGTCACCGCGTCTACATTAAGCACCGTGAGATGTAGACGTCTAGCAGTACAGACCAATGGCCAATATTATTACGAGCCTTGTTTATGTCCAGGTCTACAGCTCTCACAAGTTACTGTCCATCTATAATCTTCGACACTTCCTCCATGTTTGTTTGCCTAAACATTAGCCTGTGTGCTAGTCCACTTTGAACCTAGCTAGCTAGCTAAACAACAGCATTTCGCTAACGCTAATGTTGTATACAGCGCGCAGGACATGTTTTAAATGCATTATCGTAGAAATACTTTACCTTCTATTAAAAGCGTGGTGTTATTTCTCCATCTTCTATGAAACTGTACTATTAAATGGTCCAAAATAAGGTCTAGCAAATATAGAGCCCCTCCATTAGCTGTGCAAGGACTGGTCACCGGAAATGTGACATTACAACATAAAAGTCTCTGGACGAGAAACAAACTGAACAAGTTCCGTCATAAGAAACAGGCATGTTATTGCAGAAACATAAACACCGACGACTGGAATACATGTTTATGAGTACTAGTGCTTACTTTATTTATCATGGATTTCATTACTGACAACAAAAATCACGCTATCACTGTCCTGTGCTCACCTCAGGACTCATAACAATAAAAACATCCTTTAACAGGCCGAGTTTGGCATTTATTATGCAATCATGATTTATAATTATCCCACTATCTGTCCTCACCTAGAAGAGGACAGGTTCCCTTTTGAGTCTGGTTCCTCTAAAGGTTTCATGTCTTCTCAGGCAGTTTGTTCATTGGGGATCTAAATCTGCATCCTGATTTCTGTACAGCTGCTTTGTGACAATGTCTATTGATACAAGCTCTTCCATCCATCCATCTTCAACCGCTTACTCCTTTTCAGGGTCACGGGGAACCTGGAGCCTATCCCAGGAGGCATCGGGCACAAGGCGGGGTACACCCTGGACAGGGTGCCAGTCCATCGCAGGGCACAATCACATACACACTCACATTCATACACTACGGACACTTTAGACACGCCAATCAGCCTACCATGCATGGCTTTGGACTGGGGGAGGAAACCGGAGTACCCGGAGGAAACCCCCGACACACGGGGAGAACATGCAAACTCCGCACACACATGGCCCTGGCGGGACTCGAACCCTGGACCCTGGAGGTGTGAGGCGAACGTGCTAGAACATATGAGTTAGGTTGCAGGGAGAGGCATGACATTTATCACATCGGTCAGTGACAGTGGGATAAATCCATGATAGACGTGCTTTGGAGAAATGAATCCTGTGCACTACTTTGAACTGTATCAAAGAAAGACGAGCACAAGATGAACTGGAGTGGATCTTGGTAAGGGCAACGTCCCACCAGGTTTCATTTAAGGTCAACCCCAGTTCGCTTTACAAATAAAAATTGTATTCAATTAAACAGTCGTCAGTACATATACTGTACTTTATAGATGTATTAACATAGCAACAACCAATAAATGACTAAAGAATACAAAAAAAAAAAATTAACAACAAAGTTAATGATTTTGAAGATCTGGAAATAGTTTAGTGACCAACCCAATATTTGCAATATGTCCTTATATTTTTTTTACATTCTCCTACTTATTAATAAAAGATTCAGTAACTCCCAGATTTCCAGAGCTCTAATTTTACCAGGCAGCACTTAGCCTTTTCAGTGTTCTGCAACATATACACCAATCACCTATAAACATTAAAACCACCGAAAGGTGAAGTGAATAACATTGATTAGCTCGTTACAATGGCACCCATCATGGGGTGGGATATGTTAAGCAGCAAGTAAACAGCCAGCTCTTAAAGTTGATATGTTGGAAGCAGAAAAAATGGGCAAGCATAAGGATCTGAGTGACTGACAAGGGTTAAATTGCCATGGCTTGACAACTCTGTCAGGGCATCTCCAAAATGACAGTACCTATCAAAAGTGGTCCAAGGAAGGACAACCAGTGACAGGGTCTTGGGTGCCCAAGGCTCACTGATACACATGGGGCGTGAATGCTAGCCCGTCTGGTCAGAGTCCACGGAATAGCTACTGTAGCACAAATTAATTGTTTATGCTGGCTATGATAGAAGGGTGTCAGAACAATGTGCCCTGCCACACTGCTCAGGAATGGTTTGAGGAGCATAACAGAGTTCAAGGTGTTGACTTCGCCTCTAAATTCCCCAGATCTCAATCTAAATGAGCATCTGTGGGATGTACTGGACAAACAAGTCAGATCCATGGAGGCCCTACCTCGCATCTTACAAGACTTAAAGGATCTGCTGCTAACGTATTGGTGTCTGATACCACAGCACACTTCAGCGGTGTGTCATTCTAACAGTAAGTACTGGCAAGCTTCAAAGCTTTACAAACGGTACCTCATACAGATGTGTGCAAATACGTGCTTTTGATTCTATGCAGGCTTTTTTCTTTTTTTTCTTAGACTAGTCCTTTAAAATTGAGCACAGAATCATAATAAAAAAGGGGTGAATGATGCACTAGTGAGTGATGCAGAAAGAGTCTTTTAAATAGGATTTATAGCACAATTTCCAGTTTATTATGGCAATATAAACATTTTGTATTGTTTATTTAAAGATGCAACATCTATTATTAATCCCTGACCGTTTATGGTATCTTTCCACATGCAAAATACTTTTCTACACATATAAATATTTCTCTACACCCCAACACTCTATATATGGTCATTTAAATGTTGTATTTGAATTCATTCATTTTGTGTTCTGCTGTAGTGATTGCTTAAAACATTAACGCCGTTAAACGGTAATAGGTCTCTTCGACTCTCATACAAAATGATCAATAGTACAGTCAGTATAAATAATAATGCTGACATGATGACAGGATTTGTCTTCAGGTGAAGATAAAAGTAAAAAGCTTTTCATTTCCCTTTGTGCTTGTCCACTGTGTGTGAGCATATCCCTTCTATGCAAGTGATGGGAATTTGAGTTCAGAGAGCTCCAACTCAGGAGAACTACTGCCACTGTGGTCACTGTATGTGTCTCTGAGACAAGAGAGAGAAAATTTCTCAGAAAATCGTTCAAACATCACATTCTGCACATCAGTTTCCATTTATTTGTTCTTTACACCTAAAGGAAGGCTGTTTAATGAAAGTTCTCAACAGACGGTTGAATTAATTAAATATAAGATGTCAGTGGTTGGGTTTACCGTGGTGAAATTCTGCACCCTTTGAGAAGGTAGCTCTGTAGTTTTCCTGCAGCTGCTAAAAGCAGGCCAAAGTAGGGTGGGGAAGGCTTAATGGGGCGAGAGGTGAACTCCGGATGGTACTGCACTCCCACAAAGTAAGCATGATCTGCCAAGACAAAAGACGAAGATGTAATCCAAACTTAAATCTTTCAGAGGAGATGAAATATTGTACCATCACCAACCTCCAATTTCAATGATTTCCATTCGTTTACCCTCCTGGTCCTGGCCCACAAAACGGAGGCCTTTTTCCTCCAAGTGGTGCTTTAGCTCTGGATTCACCTGAAGGAAAAGTGCCCAAGAACAAATGTAAGCAAATGAAAGACTATCCAAGCACAAACACATGATAGATTTCATTGTATTTATATAAATACATACCTCAAAACGATGTCTGTGTCGTTCATCAACATATTCAACGTCCCCATACAATTTTCCTAAAATGTCAAAAACCTGGAAATTTATTTCATTCAACAGAATCACTGAACATTGTTCAATAATCATTTTTTAATACCCAAACACTGTAAATACAGCATTAAATCAGTTCAGTACTTCATGACATATCATCCCCAGTAACGTACTGAGAATACTTGAGGTGCCTTTGAAGATGGTTCGCCTTTTCCCCAACCTCATAGTACCACCCATTTGTCCCGGATTATGTTCTGGCATTTCAATCACCTACATGAACATGCCAGAGGGATTCTTTAGAGATGCACCGTCAGTATACTTATTAACAACACTAAACACTTTAGGGCCAGTATTATAATAACACAGCAATGTATTACTATACATTTCATCACAAACTGTTTATCAGAAGGTTGCTTACTACAGGGTACTTTGTGTCAGGATCGAATTCAGTAGAGTTGGCATCTGTACAGAGACACAATATAAATGAGATCGGACAAATAATAATCAAAAACTGGTTTAAAACAGTAACAGAGAACCTCTCGTGCAACTCACCTTTCCAGCCAAGTACATTGCGAGCAAATTCACAGACAGCGAGCTGCATGCCCAGACAAACACCTGCAAACCACATATTAAAAACATTGTACATGGTGGGACACAAGCTTTAGAATAAATTCTAGTCTGAAATAAAGCAATCTAAACTCCTTTGTTTTTACCTAAAAAGGGCTTTTTCTGTTTCCTTGCCCAGTTAATAGCATGAATCTTTCCCTCAGTGCCTCGTACCCCAAAGCCTCCTGGTACCAAAACACCACTGGAACACGAAATAAACAGTCAAAAGAGCAATGTTAGAATTAGACATTTTTAAATAGTCTACAGTGCATCCGGAAAGTATTCACAGCGCTTCACTTTTTCCACATTTTGTTATGTTACAGTCTTACTCCAAAATGGATTAAATTCATTATTTTCCTCAAACTTCTACAAACAATACCCCATAATGACGAAGTGACAGAAGTTTGTTTGAAATCTTTGCAAATTTATTAAAAATAAAAAACAAATAAGCACATGTACATAAGTATTCACAGCCTTTGCCATGACACTCAAAATTGAGCTCAGGTGCATCCTGTTTCCACTGATCATCCTTGAGATGTTTCTACAACTTGATTGGAGTCCACCTGTGGTAAATTCAGTTGATTGGACATGATTTGGAAAGACACACACCTGTCTATATAAGGTCCCACAGTTAACAATGCATGCCAGAGCACAAACCAAGCCATGAAGTCCAAGGAATTGTCTGTAGACCTCCGAGACAGGATTGTAGCGAGGCACAGATCTGGGAAAGGGTACAGAAACATTTCAGCAGCATTGAAGGTCCCAATGAGCACAGTGGCCTCAATCATCCTTAAATGGAAGAAGTTTGGAACCACCAAGACTCTTCCTGGAGCTGGCCGACGGCAAAACTGAGCGATCGGGGGAAAAGGGCCTTAGTCAGGGATGTGACCAAAAACCCGATGGTCACTCTGACAGATCTCAGATTGTAGACAAACTATTGTTTGTAGAATTTTAGGAAAATGATGAATTTAATCCATTTTGGAATAAGGCTGTAACATAACAAAATGTGGAAAAAGTGAAGCGCTGTGAATACTTTCCGGATGCACTGTATAATTAGGCCAATTATATGCATTGAATAACATAATAAAATAATGTTATTTTTCCAAGATAGAAGTGAAAACAATAATCTAGAAACAATAATGCTTCACAGGCAATGGCATATAAATGATTGTGCTGTTCTGTTCAAAACAGAAAATCTTGCTAAACTTAAAGAACAGTAGTCTCCATATAGTCTCCATACATAGGGGAAATGAACAATTTTTAGCAAAATGTCTTCCTCAAATTTTCATACTTAATTTATATTAGATATGTTTTTCAGACAGCTTTTAAGAATGCCTTTGATAAAAGAACATATGGATCATTCTCATGGCTAGATCAGGAAGCTGTCACAACGATGTGATAGACATGCAATTACATGCATAACAGCAGATATGTTAAAACCAGTTCATCATGAGTGGGGAGACAACTCGGTGTGTGTTTACACTGAAATGGCAATCATGTAGAGGATATTTTGTAAATAAAGTTACATTTAGCAAAAAGGGTTTATTTCCCCTGTGTATGCAGACTTATGGGGCACCCTGTAGAAATGGAGATATAAAAAGTGCAGTGGTAAATAATTCATCTGTGAAATATCTTTTACAATACTTAGAGCATTTTCACAATCAGTCTGTACTCTAACTTAATTCATAACTTCATATCTGCTACAGCAAGGGTGTAGAATCAGATTTTCACGCTTGATTCCACCTGTTCAACACAACCAGGTGTGGCTTCAGCTTGGTAGGAATGAAATCCTGCACTCACACTGGCCTTTTCAATACAAGACTGTACATCCCTGTGCCACAGCTGGAGCTGCACTACAAACCATTGATATTATACAGTGACAACAGGGTGTATAGCAGTGGTCACTAACCCTCTTCCTTGAGCTCTACCTTCCTGCAGGTTTCATCTCCAACCAAAATCTAACACACCCTTTTAAGCTGAACAAAAACATCTCAAGGTAATTTTAAGATGGTCAGGTAGACACGATCATGGTTGGAACTAAAATCTTCACTAAGGTAGGTCCCCAGGAACAGGGTTGGTGACTACTTGTGTATAACCATGTGTTAGTTGTCACTGGGCTCACTCAGCACTGCAGAGCTTCTGCCAGGCCTCGTGATACTTCACCGGGTCTTCCTGCTCTGTGCTCTGCTCCAGATATACAGAGTCTATGTACTGAAACAGAGGAACATTTCTGAAATGTACTAGAACTAAGAAAGTAAATAGATACTCTCCAGGGCAAGAAAAAATGGGCCAAGCCCAAACTGGTAAATTATTACGCTTTTCTTGGTCTTAACAAAAAATCATTGGTCAGGAAATTAGCAAGAATTAAACAAACAGATAAAGTTAGTTCCACTTAGTATGGGATAGATTTTCCCTTTGAATTCTTTAAAAGTTTAAGCTTTGTGGGTAAACTTGCTGACAGCTTTATTATTGTAATTTTTAAATTGCATTTTATTAATGTCATTTTATTTGTACATTATTTTATTTTAATTTTGTACACTCAGACATGTATTAGTTCGAATTTTACATCAAACATTTTAATCATTATCATGGTTTTACCTTTGTGTACAAGAAGACGGTAT
>JAFFST010051964.1:2772-7772 GCA_022414735.1 Noturus placidus
AAGAGACAGGTGTGTGTGTGTGTGTGTGTGTGTGTGTGTGTGCGTGCTTGACCTTGATACTGTTTAGTCGTTGAATAGTCATTTTTTTCATGTTTACTTTCAGTCGAGAGGAAAAACATTGAGTCGTAAACATAGAGACACATTAACTCTGTGACCTTATGCTGGGATTAATTCGACCCAGAGCTGCTGGAAGGAGTGCAAGGACACATGGACATGGACACGGACACACACACACACCCCCCTCATATCCGGGTTTGTGTTTGTCTTTCTATTAGCCAAATAAATAATCAACCTTGTTTGTGTTAGAGAGAGACGTAAAGACAGAGGCAACATCTGGAACACAGAATACACTCTGTTCTTCACCAGCGTTATACACACAACAGGAAAACGCCTAACACATGCTGAATATCTCTCTCACACACACACACACACACAGTTACACGTCTACAGTATGACACAAACACGGTTATGGAAAGCGGTCAGTAGATCGTTATTGTGTGTCTCCCGCGGCTACCGATGGTCTGAAACACGACCGTGATTAACAGGGACACAGAAATAATAACAACAACAACAACATCAACAAGAACGGGTTCTGCCCCAAATCACAGCAGTTCTGGAGAAAGTGGACACAACCTGTCTGGGAAACAGTGTTCTCAGGCTAGCTTGTCATCTCTGGCATGGAGCTTCTCTTGCTTAGCAAAGCCAATGGTCCCTCTACAAGAGCGTCCAAAGCTGCACACCGCTAACACCGCTGCACTACACAAGATTAATACTAATACTTACTAACGCTAGCTGGAAGGTGACATCTGCGATATACGAGCATCGTAGCTAGTTGACTAGCTACCACATCAAACCCTACCTAAAACTGACACAGTGAGCTAATTTAGTAATTAAGGCTAGCTAACAAATACCATTTAACTCGCCAACTCATTCCATTTCTTCTGTTTTGGTGGACATCTCATTCTCAAAATCTTCAAACACAACACTTTTTTTTGTTGTGATCCAACACCTATCACCCATGTGAAAAACTAATTGCCCCCTTAAACTAAAATCTGGTTGTGTAACCTTTAGCAGCAATAACTGCAACCAAAGACTTCCGATAACTGGAGATCAGACTTTCACTTACTTCTAGGACTAGGACTTACTCGTAGGCTTTGGATCATTGTCTTGTGCCATAATCCAGTTACGCTCGAGTTTCAATTCACGGACTGAAGACCAGACATTCTCCTTTAGGATTTTCTGGTAGAGAGCAGAACTCATGTTTCCATCAACTATTGCAAGTTGCCCAGGCCCTGAGGCAGCAACGCATCCCCACACCACCTCTCTTCCTCCACCATGCTTGACTGTAGCTATGTAGCTTTTTTTGGAATTCTGTGTTTGGTTTACGCCAGATCTAACAGGATCCCCGTCTTCCAAACAGTTCCACTTTCAACTCAAAACATTCTCCCAAAAGGTTTGAGGATCATCAAAATGTGTTTTGGCAACATTCTGACGAGTTTTAATGTTTTTCTGGGTTAGCAGTGGTTTTCACCTCGCCACTCTTCCATGGATGCCATATTTACCCAGTGTCTATCTGATAGTGGAGTCATGAACAGTAATCTTTATTGATACAAGAGAAGCCTGTCGTTCCTTTGATGTTGTCCTTGGCTCTTTTGTGACTTCCTGGATGAGTCGTTGCTGTGCTCTTGGTGGAATTTTGGAAGGTCAGCCACTTCTGGGAAGGTTCACTACTGTACTGAGTTTTTCCATTTGGAGATAATGACTCTCGCTGTGGTTCTTTGGAGTCCCAGAGCCTTTGAAATAGCTTTGTAACCCTTCCCAGACTGATGCATTACAATCACCTTCTCCCTCACCATTTCTGGAATTTCTTTCAACTTTGGCATAGTGTGCTCCTGGGTAAGATCTTTTAACTTCCTGCTGTTAAAAAAGTTCAATTTAAGTGTTGATTTGATTGAACAGGGTTTGCAGTAATCAGACCTGGTTGTGTCTAGTCCAGCTGAACCCCGTTATGAATGCACTTTCATTGATTTTTTTTTTTTTTTTAGCAACTACATTTTCACACAGGCCCAGTTTGTATTGGAGAACATTTTTTACGTCATTAAATGACATTATCATTTAAAAACTGTATTTTGTACTTTCTTGGGCTGCCTTTGTTTTGATCTGAAATTCTTTTCCTTTAAGAGAAGTTTTTAATATTTAGTAGGAGACATACACAAACACAGAAGAAATCAAGATGGGGCAAGTACTTCTTCGCAACACTGCATATCGCACAAAATCAGTTCAGGATCAGTTAGCCAGCTTGCTGTAACCATGGAAACAAGTCACAAAGATTTTTCAATGAATCATAATGAAATTTCCTGCACCATGTTTGTTGCATTTGGTGAACAGGAGACTGAGAGGGTCCAAAGACGTCCAAGATAAGTGCCCTAAAAATCTCTCTCCATTTAACCTTGTAAATGGAACAGGCTTCATCTTCCCTAACTAGGCAGCCTACCTGGATGTTAAATATTCTAATATCACTTGACGGATTAACGGCCTATGGCATACACGTTTTCTTTTACTATCAGCAGATTTGAGGACACACACACACACACACACACACACACACACACACACACACACACACACAGTATTTGTTCAGTATACATAATTCAGTTACAGGAACTTTCTCTTCCCTTGAACGCCGACGCCCGACGCAAACATTTAAACTCCAATATTCAAACAAACACAGGAGCTTAATCCTGCGCTCGGTCTCGCCGTGATTACACTAAACACACCGCGGGCGGCGTGGGTTTTCCCCCGTGCCTTAATAATCGCTGTGACGGCGCATAAATCACGTGTTAAGCACGCACACACACGGCAGAAGAGGCTGAAATATGGCCTTATGACTATCGACACGCACAGCTTCACCTCCTGCTTAAATACGAGTCTGATTATCAAAACATCCGCTCGCTTCACAACAAGTGACCTGAACGCCAAAATATGTGGAAGAATAACAAACAACAAGGCTCTCTCTCTCAGCTCCCTCACACACACACACACACACAAAAACAGTGCTTCAGTACCGCCTGTGAATATACACACTTCTCTACCGACTCCATAACGTCCTCACGGTAAAAAGTGAAACAGGAAGTGCTACAGGAAGTTGTTCCTGAGGACTGATATCATTCTGAACGACTCGCCTGGATCACTATGGCAACCGGGAACGAAACCCCGCGTTCAAGCCTCTTTCTCTTGGCTTTTCTGCAATGGGGTCTCATGTGTACGGAGCGTTTGAAGGAACCGGACCCAAACAGAACGGTATTATAAGCCATATCCTAGCAGCCATGTCCTATCTACTACGCCTTTCGTCCTAGTGATGACGTAATGAAGAAACTGAACGAAAACAAAACTGAGATACGTATTGGTGAAAGTTTTGGCATAACTGTCGTGTCAGGTTCAGCCATCCAGGATTAAAGTCACCAAAACTTCTGCTACTTCCCCGACCACGAAGAATCCCTTTCTGTATCATCTTTTACTCAGTGAAGATTTCCAAACGTTTCTGTTAACACCCACCTGTTTTTATAAGAATTAAAGAACGCCGAGCACTAAACCAAATCACGAGGAGCGTAAATCAGAGTGTAGCTGAAGGCCGTCTCCATTCTCAAACACGTCAAACGCGTGAGCGTGAGAGGGTGCGTATACTTCTGCCTCCACACAGCTCCTCTACTGTAAGTAAATCTATTCCAATCTGTCCGGGTCTATTTCTTACCTTCAGAGCAAACACCACACAGCCTGTACACCAGAACACTTACACGCTGTAATGAACACACACACACACACACACACACAGCTGGAAGAAGAATACGTTCTCCTGCTGCAGAACTCTCATGCGCTTTTTGATGACATCGTGCTGCTACGGAAACACGGACAGAAGAAGAACAGACAGGTTCGGGACGCAGGTTACAGAGCAGTCGTCTCTCTAATGCACTCTTTGGGCTTGTAAAGAAAGAATGCACTTAACGTGATCCAAAAAAAGAGAAAGATGGAGAGTTGGAGAGAGCGAGAGAGAGAGAGAGAGAGAAACAGAGAGGAAAGACAGATGAGAGGCTCAACGAGATCAAAGGCCTTGTTAAAGCAGAGAGGATCTCCTACTCTACTCCTAAAGAGCAGAAACACAGCTGTCAGGAGGAGATCAAAGACAGACAGAGCGGCGAAAAAACCCAACCTGAACTCCATTATGATCCGAACACACACACACACACACACACACACCCCCCAGTATAAACCAGCACTACAAACACATACAGAGGTGATATATGAAAGCACAAGCATCATTCACTGGATCGAGGTCTGGATTGTGATTGGTCGTCAGGTCTGAACTCACTGGCTCTTGGGAGCTTTAATAAAACGTTGTATTTGTTGTAAACTGCTGCAATATAAGAGGAATAAAACACTCAGGGACGTGCTATTAGAGGGAAATGATCAACTGCACTGCTGTTCCACCTCGATGACGAGGAAACACACACACACACACACACACACACACACACAGACCATGCTGGAGTGAGTTCAGCACCAAGCCACTCGTATCCCATGAGCCCTCAGTGACAGAGTGTAAATCACACACGAAGAGGAAATGGACGAGTTATTTAACGAGTCATTTCATTCGCTTCTCTGTCCTGCATCTCAACAAGCGACATGTGAGCAAACACACACACACACACTTTCTTCTCTTCCACTTCTGTAGTTTGTAATATCGTGTGTGTGTGTGTGTGTCTGTGTGTAAGGGGAGAGACAGAAGACACACCACACTGGGACATTCCCCAAAACAAGAGCCCACCTGCACATGTAAAAAAGTGAAGTGAAGTGTGTGAGAGAGTGTGAATGAGAGAGAGAGAGGGAGCCAGAGAGAGAGAGAGAGAGAGAGAGAGAGCGAGTGGGAGTGAGAGAGGGAAGTAGAGAGAGAGAGAGGGAGCCAGAGAGAGAGAGAGAGAGAGCGCGAGTGGGAGAGAGAGGGA
>JAFFST010051964.1:12772-15203 GCA_022414735.1 Noturus placidus
ACACGTTTAGCATCTCAGTCATGGATTTAGCGCAGCACCGAACAGGCGATTAGTTGTAGCTACTGTACAGACGTTGAGAGTTTCACCTCTAGAGATGCGATCTTTGCCGGAACACAGGTGCAGTGTGAAGTAGGTGTCCAGCAGCGGGGAGTGGTTTCTGTTCACGATGTTCCTCGCGGCGATGCTCCTCAGGTGCCGTAAACGCCTCTGTCAAAGAGAGAGAGAGAGAGAGAGAGAGAAACATGAACAGGAATGGAGCAGACTGCCCCCTAGTGGGCGTAGTCTAATATTGTAATAAGCACACATGATTGACAGGCCTGTGTCTGAAACTCCGCCTGCAACATCAATCAAGCAGAGAATCGGCTTTCAGCCTCCCAGTTACAGACTTACACACTCGCTAGTTTAGCTTGTTAACTTTCGCTCATTCGCCAGGTCAGCTTTCGCTCGCTCGTTATTTCAGCTTTCGCACCCGAAGTACGGGATTCGTGGAGCTTTTGGGTTTGTTTGGTTTTTTTTTTTTTAATCGTTGCCTCCAAAAATGCTCAATCTTGCTACGGCATTTTTCTAAATTTGGAGGGATGTTTTTTTTTTTTTTTTTTACTGAAAACTACCTGAAAAAATACGTTTAAAAAAAAAAAATCGGAGAAATCACAACCACACGAATTGGTTTCGCGCCGTCTTTCGCAGTGATGTTTGCTGGTAAATGGGAGCTTTTAGCTGTACTCTTTGGATGAATGAGCATTGTGATGACATCACGTCATATGACACGTCTCGGACCGAATATGCCAATATTGCGGAGTTTGCTTGATTCCGCGTAAATTTACGTCATCGGAAAAATCATCGGCGAAATCCTGGAGGGACTGCGAAGTCAGCTCTGGCTTGTTCTCTAGGTTAGCTTTTAGCGGCGCTCTGGGTCGTTCAGGAGAGAGTGTGTTCAAACAAACACTGAACGTGATGAACTATTTAGCCGTCTTTAAGACTTGTACACACTTTACACGACTGCTGGCGTACAGTGAGGGCTTCGTTATTGAGACAAGGCCAGTGCACAACCAATGCATGAAAACAAGCCTCCTCTGTGTGTGAGCACGTGTCACTATGAAACCGTGAACACATCCATGACCTCACTGCTGGACGTTAGAGGATATTAATGTGAGCCGGTCTGCAGAGGGATGGGGAGGATATGTGGAGAACAATGGCTCCTCAGAGAACATTTTACAGGTTTGTGTGAGGAAATGACAAGGGACCACGTGTGTATGTGTGTGTGTGTGTGTGTGTGAGAGAGAGAGAGAGAGATTCCTTCACTGAGTTCTCACTTGACCTGCTCTCCCTCGGCCCAAATCTGAGTCACGGGGACGGGTATAGGATTAAACCCCACTCACACAAACACTCCTATTGTTCAGTCTGCCTTCACTCAGTGGGCAGTTTATAGAGCAGGGGTCTTCAACGTTTTCCAGGCCAAGGACCCCCAAACTGATGGCGAGATGGATCGGGGACCCTCTAATTATATACAAGTATGAAATTGTGTTATATCAAACTGGTACCAAAACTTTCGCGACCCCCATGCAGGACCCCCTGTTGAAGACCTCCGTTATAGAGTATTTGCACCCCTCAACCACATCCATCACTTCAAAATACATATAAACATACCAAAAACCCACCACCAATAGGCGAGAGTGCCAATACTAACAAGTGGACTACAGTCAGTCTTAGCCTCCTAAAAGTTTCAGAACTATGACTCTGCTTTGGGTTCTACAGAGAATAACAGGGTACTCAGGGGAACACAGACGAAGGGTTCTAATTTTAGAACGTGGAAAAAATTCAAAACATAAAAAAAAAAAAAAAAAAGAGACAAAATCTATTAAATTATCTGTCTAAACCGTCTTAAGTGTTCATTTATATTGTGTGATTTGAGATGTAGCTAAAGAACAGGAAACAATGACCATATAAGGAAAACGGGCAGCAAAAAGGGTCATATCTGCTCATTCTATACGTTTTGATGATGTGGGGGGAAAGGAGAAGAAAAACAAAAACCTTATCGCACAACAGAAGTTATTTACAGGGGCATGCACTCTCTCTCTCTCTCTCTCACACACACACACACACACACACACACACAGTGAGGAAAAAGTGACACCTGTGCAAATTCCCCCCACGTCCGAGATAACAGAATGAGGAATGAGCGCTTTCTACAACCAGAAACTTTTCTTCATTGTATTAAAATTTCATTCAACACTACATTATTAAAGTTTTATTTTGTCAGGAACTTCACAACCTCCTTTCAGAAACAAAACACTTCACGTGAACGCTGTAATAACCGTTATCACCCCCTACGGTAATGAAACATGTCACCACCGCCCAAGCTAATTCCATCCATCCATCCATCTTCAACCGCTTACTCCTTTTCAGGGTCACGGGGAACCTGGAGTCTATC
>JAFFST010051965.1:41881-54314 GCA_022414735.1 Noturus placidus
TGCGTGCAGCCAAACTTCCAAAATTTGATACTGAAATTTTGTATATTTAGAACATAGTTTTAGGATTACAGTTTGTGTTTGAAATCACGTAGTTTCAGAGTGATAGAAGCTCCCACAGCATGGGGAAACTGCTAAAATACATCTCCGAACTTGTGTTGAGTCTGGGCGAAACCAAGTGTACAATTGGAGGTGGGGGGGGGGGGCATATTTTCCGTATCAAACGTCAATATATTAAAAATAAATATAAATAAATAAATAGATAAATAAAATAAATAGAATAGATGAAGAAAAGACAGACCCGTTGGGAGGGAGAATTAAAGCGGAACATATAGAAAATATTTTCTCCTGTATATTGGGGGGACAGATTGGTATTTCCTCAACATTGGGGGGGTCACGACCCCCCCAAAGAGTGCGTGGTTACGCCCATGCATATACCCCAAGCAGCGATGACATTAAAACCAGCTGCCTGATATTGTGTAGGTCAGACTCTCCTTGTGCCATCCAAGCAGCTTTGAGTCATCGAGGCATGAACTTCACAAGACGTTAGCAGCGATCCTGGAGGTCGCGAGGCGGAGCCTTCACGGAGCGAACTTGTTTGTCCAGTATGTCCCACCTGGGAAATTCAGAGACCGAGTCAACACCTTGAACTCTTTGTCATGAACAGTTTCTGCAGTGTGTCAGGGAGCGTTATCCTGCTGAAAGAGCCCACTGACGTTAGGGAATACCCTTACCGTGTCTCGCTGTAGTGTGAACATGACGTTAAGTTGAAATCATTCGATTATTAGTGTGTTTAGCTTATTTAGCGACTACGTGTTTGCACTTAGGACCAAATCACCCCGACGAACCTCCCAAGCGAGTGACATGTCCATCAGCAAGAGGTGGATGTAGGTAAAAATACTGCATCAGAATGTCCCGAGAGTGTGACGGCTATATCAGGCATGAAGAGAAGCAGGCAGAGAGAGAAACTCGTACTAATAATACACCTCCATACATCATCCAAGACAACAAGCAATTAGCGCATTCCACCCTGACCCACTCGCATGTTCCACTGCAGACTCTGTGTGTGTGTGTGTGTGTGTGTGTGTGTGGTTGGGGAATAACAGGAGTGTTTGTCTGAGAATTAAGGGAAGCACCTTGTGCCATGTTCACTAAAAGACAGTGTTTTATGATATGATCTGAGCAGAAGTTTGCCTCAGCCGTTCCAAACGTATCCTTCCGCCTAACGTGTATCATTTTACATTTACATTTACATTTATTCATTTAGCAGACGCTTTTATCCAAAGCGACTTACAGTGCACACTCCAATGGTAGCAGAGCTTCCATGCAAGGTGCTAGCTTGCCATCGGGGGCAACTTAGGGTTCAGTGTCTTGCCCAAGGACACTTCGGCATGGGATCACCCGGGCCGGGATTCCAACCACCAACCCTACGATTAGTGGATTAGTGGACAACCCGCTCTACCAACTGAGACACAGCCGCCCGTGCCCGCTCGCCCGCTCGCCCGTGCCCGTGCCCGTATAGTCGAGCCGCCCCCTCGACTATATTTTAGTCGAATAGATCCGTTCCAGTCGGTCGTAAATCACAGCGGCGCTGGAAACACCCAGCAGGATATACTCTCAGGTATCCAGTAACTAACAGCACGTTCGGACGTGTTTTTCTTCCTTGTATACTACAGAGATGGACCGAAATTCGGATTGTTCATGTATTAACGAACGAGGCTCGTTTTTAGACGTCTTCCAGAAACGTAAACCGTACAGAAAACTTCTTCATGTCAATCATCTGTCCTTTTATCATCTGCCCGTTGATGATCTAGATCGTCTGCCGTATACCGTAAGTCTGTGTGTATTAGCTGTTAAACGCGTTCAGTTCATATATATAAGAGCTGCTGCTGTAGAAAATGAATCCGACCAATGAGCTTCAAGAATTCATCAGGCATGTTGTCTAAACTATAATAACCGAGTTTAAAACCATTTGGCAGGCAGCGTTTGTTAGTGAAATGGAAATAGATCGATACCGGATCTGATTTAAGGGCTGCCACATGCTATCCTGTTCCACTATTAGAGGATGTGGCAGACGACTTCTCATGTGCTTCGCATGCTCAGGCTATCACCTTACAGCCGTCCTCTTCTCAATCCTTTCATCCAAATGTCCAGTGCACTTCGTGTGGTGCCGTGTTTAATACAAATATTTGACAGCATTTTGGTATTCTTACCTGAATTTCTCAGCTTTGTGACTCATGATGGGCGTAACGCTGAGACACACCTGAGCACACGTTATTAGAATCTAGCACCTGGTAAGACTGGAGTTTGTTGTGTAGGTTAGTCTCGTCGGGCAGTCCAGGTTTTAAAGTGCACCTGTTATGGTTTTGAAACGTACCTAATTTTGTTTAAAAGGTCTCGTACGATAGATTTACACGCATCCTAGGTCAAAAAAACCACAATTTAAACTGCGGCATGACATTGCTTTCCCCCGGTGTCACAAACGACTCATTAAACCATCCGTTCTAAACGATTCGTTCTAAACTCCTCCTTTCAGAGAGCATAGTCTGCTCTGATTGGTCAGACGTCTAGCGTTGTCAGCGAGCAGCCGATGACGATCAGAGACGGGGGCTTTCGGTTACAAACCTACGTAGGTGTGTACAGGAAGTAACGTTTTGAAATACTAACGACTCTTTTCAGCTGTTCAGACTCGGTTCCTTCTTTTGGAGTCGTTTGTCGTGCGAAACGTTCGATTTTTGAAACTTTTGCAGACTTTTTACATGAATAAACCGCTACGTCTATAACACACTACATGAAAGCGAATATCACAGCGCTAGACCAATCACAACAGACTGGGATATCTGACCAATCAGAGCAGAGTGTGCTCTCGTTTAGAACGAATCATTCAGAACAGAACATTGAACGAGTCATTTGTGACAATGGGGGGAAAACATGTAACGCTGCAGTTTAAATTATGAGCACGTTAAAGTGTTTTTAGACCTCGGATGCGTGTTAATCTATAGCATGAGACCTCTAAAACAAAATTAGGTACGTTTTAAAACCATAATAGGTGCACTTTACGACTTTGAGTACCTGCACTTGCTTCCTCTATATAATAATACTATATAATATATACTAATGAACACTAATGAGTTGTGTGATTATTTTCTTAACCTGGCACCCAGAAGGCAGTAAGAAGTTCGGCACCGTGGAAATTATAACGTTTGGAAGACGCATTAAAATGCTTCAAATAACAAATTTAATAAAAAAAAAAAAAACAATTGTTACATTTAACCTCTGTATTGAAAGTTAAGTAATGTTTCTGTCTTTATTTCTATTTCGTAGGACCCTTTGAAGGAAGCTTGTGCTGAGGGTATTCGTGATGAGCACTGTCGTTTAGAAGGTAAATATCTCATACTCATCTCTCTCTCTTTCTCTCTCAGCTGAAAATGAGCACAGGGGTCACCCAGGTCACTCTCTGAATGAAGGTTGATCCCTCCATTAATCCCTCTGCAGGATTTCCCACGCATTATTGCATGGGCGTGGTTTGTTTGTACGGCTGGAAGGTCACGTAAGGTCGAGGGCGAGAGGCACAAAATCATTGCTTGGACCAGAGATACCACACACACATACACACACACTCTACATGCACGGGTAACACGTGACGTGCGATGTGATAAGCAGAGGAGGTGTTCACTCCGTCTAAGTGCTGATATGAATCACTGAAGCTGGTTTCAAAGCTCACGTTGTTTTATACGCCTTTAATCTTTCAGCACACATACAGGCCCGCGAGGCAGACCCTTGGACTTTGCTACACGGTAGATTTTGGAGCGAAACACGTTGTGCTACGAGACAGAGCGAGGCCATGTGACTTGCGCCGCATGGGATATTATGCAGCATTTTTAAAATATATAATAAAAATAAAAAAACCAGGAACGAAAGGCTGCGTTTTCATAGCAGCAAGCTAGCCATCTTACATTAACGCTAACATTTGATTTGATGTACTTACTAAGGTCACGGTGCTTCATGCGATCTGGAGTCGATGTCGAGATATTAAAAGGCGTAGAGATGGAAATCGTTCGAGACGTTTGTGTTTGTGTGGGACTGAGAAATAGAATGGAGAGTGCGCGCAATGCAGGAGGAAGTGCAAGAGAAAACAGAAAGGGATTAAAGAGGCATGAAGAGAAAGAGAATAACAAGAGATAGAGACGGGAAAAGGAAACAGAGAGAACGTTCCGGGTTTTAAAGAGAGCAAAAGAGCAAAACCAGAGCTGAAATTCACACCATGGCTAGTTGTGTATGTGTGTGTGTTTGTGTGTGTGTGTGTGTGTGTGTGTGTGTGTGTGTGTGTGTGTTCACAACATGCTTACAGTGTCCTGTGCAGGATAAACACTGTAGGTGGTCTGATGTGTCCGAGTAAGCCAATAAGAACAAATTGTGAACTTGTCAAGAGTTCAGGATATGTGTGTGTGTGTGTGTGTGTGTGTGTGTGTGTGTGGTTGTGCATCGCTACTGTAACCCCTTTAGGCCACTCATTACACTCATAACCCTCCAGATAAGAATCTATGGTACACGGCGGGCGTACTGGCAGATTTCTGCCCTGGCTCACAATGTTGCCTTTGACTACGTCGTCGTGATCAAAAGCCCAGTGCCGGCGCTATTTCCCTCAAAACAAGTCTGTAAAAGCTCCCCGGGACGATTTCTTTCATTCTCCGGCGCTATCCTGTCTCTCTCTCTCTCGTTCTCTCTCTTTTCATCACACTCTTTTCTGTGATGAGGGACAGGACAGGTCCTCTTTGATCTGAGCTGATCAGCAGAAGAGAGAGAGAAGAAGAAGAAAGAGAGAGACAGATAGGCGTAGAGAGACACTATTGTACGTGTTGATCCCTTTGGCTGGCACAACAAACACAGTTTTAGATTTGACTTTGCTTAATTAATTAGATATTCTGTTTAGCAGACGGACTGATCCTCGGCCAAACGGTTTGAGAATGGAACTTCAAAGCATGGGGATTGGGGGCAGGGGGGAGGATTTAGCCTGCAGGACGCAGCGGCTGTCTCCGTACACGGTTTTAGATCCGCGTGTGTCGGAGCGCATAGTCAGTGTCCAAATATAGGAATTAGCACATTGTTTAATTCTTTCATGTCTGTTTAAAAGCGAGCATTAGCGATCCCACAGTGTCGAAATATTTTCATAAAGTAAAACAAACAAATGAATAATAATAATACGAACAGACAGAAAGAGCGGCAAGTGGACAGAATATCTTTTATATTATATATAAGATTTAATTGCTGTTATTTGTAACAGCTATACATTATACATATACGGGCGGCTGTGGCTCAGTCGGTAGAGAGGGTTGTCCACTAATCCACTAATCGTAGGGTTGGTGGTTCGAATCCCGGCCCGGGTGATCCCATGCTGAAGTGTCCTTGGGCAAGACACTGAACCCTAAGTTGTCCCCGATGGCAAGCTAGCACCTTGCATGCAGCTCTGCTACCATTGGTGTGTGAGTGTGTCTCATTTGTAAGTCGCTTTGGATAAAAGCGTCTGCTAAATGAATAAATGTAAATGTAAAAACTGACCAATTTTCTCGCATGACCAAACTGTACTGAAGACCCATTTCTTTCCTTTAAAGCAGGGGTCTTCAATGTTTTCTAGGCCAAGGACCCCCAAACTGATGGCGAGATGGATCGGGGACCCCCTAATTATATATATTGTATGAAATTGTGTTATATCAAACTGGTACCCAAACTTTCGCGACCCCCATGCAGTACCTCCGCGGACCCCCTAGGGGTCATGGACCCCCTGTTGAAGACCTCCGCTTTAAAGTGTAGACTATTGCATGGGTGCACAAACTTTAACCTCAGCGTCTTCGTTCCCGGCCGCACATACAAACTCATATAAATACGTGGCGAATTTTTCCGCCCTTTTTTCCTCTAAAGTGGGTTTTCGCGAGCGTTCAAGGGGAACACCTAAAAGAAAAAGGTGTTGTTAACAGGTATTAAAAAAAAACGTGTGCATGGAAACTTCTAGCATCTGCAATGGAACTAAACCTGCTGAACTTTTTAATCCCGTGCATTTGGTGCTTCCTGTAAAACCTCATACGGTGTATATACACACACGCGAAAGAATCCCATAAAACCTCCAGACCTCGATGTGCCATGCGTCGGAGCCGGTTATAGCCGTGCTCATGATGGTCCTAAAGTTCTCTCCCATCTCTCTCAAGGACTGCTGTAGATGTACCGTACGTATACTTTCGCTTCTTGTTACAACTTGCCATTTTGTCGCCTCTGTAGTAGCCCTGCCTCCTGAGAAGATTGACAGCTGCAGTGGAGAAGAGAAGATGCAGGAGAAGGAGAGCTCTGCACCTACGGGTCCACACAAACAACTCCAGTTTGAGGTGATGCTCACATACACTGCCTCACGCACAGCACACACTGCTGTCTAGTCTTGTGCTCAGGCCTAATATGGTGTGTGTCGTTTAGATGACAGTAGACAGATGTGTTTAGTCAGTGAGGATGTTTTGAATACCTGCAGCTCACTCAGCTCACTCAGCCAGAAAAACCACACGGCCCGGCTCGTCTCGGCAAATCCGCCATGCTGTCACTACATAAGAACCTGAGCTGAATTTATACTCCGAATCATCCGTATTGATGTTTTAGCCGAGCACACTGGAGCATGTGGACAGTTTGTCAATCAAATAAGCCACACCCCTAGTTTACAGTGGGGGAAATAAGTGTTGAACATTAGAAGTGTTTAGAAGAATTTTTTTTGTGTGTGTGGAGTTTGCATGTTCTCCCCGTGTGTCGGGGGTTTCCTCCGGGTACTCCGGTTTCCTCGCCCAGTCCAAACACATGCATGGTAGACTGATGGGCGTGTCTAAAGTGTCCGTAGTGTATGAATGGGTGTGTGATTGTGCCCTGTGATGAACTGGCACCCTGTCCAGTGTGTACCCCGCCTTGTGCCCCATGCATCCTGGGATAGACTCCATGTTCCCCGTGACCCTGATAAACGAGTAAGCGGTAGAAGATGGATGGATGGATGGATGGATGGATATTTCCAACGAAAAGCCTTTTTACAGACCATCAATTTACTAACCCAGCTGATATTAATTTGCACAGATTGGGTGTATAATTTCTTACGGATTTCAGCTGGTCCTTGCCTTGCCTTGGAGAACCGCTTTTTCTTAGCGTGCTCGATACTTTTTTCCCATGTCATCCTGCTTTCTTCCACATAGCTTTATTTATGGACGTTAATGTTGTGAATTCTTTCTATTTCCAGATTTCTTGAGTTAATACTGATGTGTGGTGTACATTTCATGTGAATAGCCTCAAAGGAAATATATCTACTGAAAAAAAATGTTGATGCGTCTAATACTTAGTTCCTTCGCCGTATAATGACGTCCCTGACGATTTCACTCCACACCACCAGAGATCACCGTTACCTGAGTACGAACCCACTTCTACAGTAAGTTACCGGAGGAACTCGGGGAGAACATGCAGACTGTTTGATCTTCAATCCCAAGCCTCGGTGTACATTCGAGTGCTCCTACAACATCTGCTTGGAATCACCAGCTAATTAACGATCCAAAACTGGATAGAAGTTTTGCCATACAAGGTGCTAGCTTGCCATCGGGAGCAACTTGGGGTTCAGTGTCTTGCCCAAGGATGCTTCGGCATGTGGAGTCACATGGGCTGGGAATCGAACCGCCAACCCTATGATTACGTGGCTCCATCACCTGAACCACAGCCGCCCCAGACGCACTCCAGGAATCATCAGATGGGGTTTGGTATATTGATTATTAATAAAGATTATTTCTTGATCAGGAGTTGGAGTGTGCCGTGTCAGTGGAGGAGGATAACAGGCAGGAGTGGACCTTCACTCTGTACGACTTTGACAACAATGGCAAAGTCACAAGAGAGGTAAGACTGTTGTATACAAACACATACACACTCATATACATGTACACAGAAGGGTGAAGGATCAAGTAGATGCAATGTGACGGAAGAGAGTGTTGTTGCCTAGTTACGCACGCCGTCGCCGTCAACAATCTCCTAGTAGAGTTTCAGCTTTTCTTCCTTCATTATTACCTATCAAATGTATACTATGTAATTAAATTTAATCTGATATCCTTTTCTAATCTTGCTAAACTGTTGGTTACCCAACTGTATCAGCCAATCAGGAGGCAACTTTATCTGCATCACAAGGAGTTGGCACAATTATCCGTCCATGGATCCACACTGTTTCATACCGGACATAGTAGACCAATCCGGGAACTTTTAGGAGATTCGTTTCAACGTACTACGATATGGCACGCAGGTTTATTTAATATTCGTGGAAGGAGTCTCCGTTTCGAACAGTCCCAGGTCAAAGCGTTTCTTTACATTCCCGCCACGGGAAACTCTTTTTTTTGATGGAGGACGTTACGTTTTTGTCGTTTCTTTTCATGTTATCTTCATGAGAATGGGAGCGAAGACTTCTCTTTAATGCAATGTTAAATGTAGCTTTAAATATTGTTGTGAATTAGTGTGATTAGGGAAATAGCGCGTCTTAGTATTTTATTCTGTTTTTTTTAAGGACATCACTAGTTTGCTGCACACGATCTATGAGGTGGTGGACGCCTCGGTGAACCACTCGCCCAGCAGCAGCAAAACCCTGCGTGTGAAGCTCTCGGTCACGCCCGACGCCAGCCAGAGGTGGAGGAACGGCAGTGGCACTCATGCCAATGCAGGTACCAGGGGTCTGCTGCTTTATTTTGTGTGTGTGTGTGTGTGTGTGTGTGTGTGTGTGTGTGTGTGCCAGCACGTGTGTGATGCTGAGATTCTCAACACTCTTTCCTTTGATAATGCTCTCCTTCACCCCCCCCCCACCCCCTCAGACAAGCCACACCCTAGACTGAAGGCTGAAAAGTGCTCTGAGGAGCCTAAAAGCTTGGAGAAGAAGTCCAGAGCGCTTCTGAGGTACTGAACCTTCACTGTTCTGCCGGTTCTTTTAAACGGATCACTGCCATCTGATGTCATCAGTGTGTGCCTCTTCCTGAGTCACTTGAAAATTTTTCCATGAGTCATCAGGATACAGACAACAAATCTGGTGGTTAGGGTTAGAAGTTATGGTTGGAGTTTAGCGTTAGGGGTTAAGGATTAGGGTTGGGGTTAGAGTTAGGATTATGGATTAGGGTTGGAGTTGAGAGTTAGGGGTTAAGGATTAGGGTTGGGGTTAGAGTTAGGATTATGGATTAGGGTTGGGATTTAGGGATTAGGGTTAGAGATAAGGGTTGCGGTTGGGGTTAGGAAATAGGGTTAGGGATTATGGTTGGGGTTTAGATGTTAGGGATTCGGAGTTAGGATTAGAGTTGGGGTTTAGGGGTTAGGGCTAAAGGATTCGGGTTAGAGATTAGGAATAGGGTTGCGGTTGGGGTTAGGGAATCGGGTTAGGGATTATGGTTGGGGTTTAGATGTTAGGTATTAGGAGTTGGGATTAGAGTTGGGGGTTAGGGTTAGGGCTAAAGGATTCGGGTTAGAGATTAGGAATAGGGTTGCGGTTGGGGTTAGGGAATCGGGTTAGAGATTGGGGTAGGGTAGTATGAAACACATTTGTTCCAGCACTGCTTTTATGATCGCACATTGTTATTGTTGTTGTTGTTGCTATAGGCGTCATCACAGTGACCATCACAACCAGCAGGGCTGCCAGAGACACTGTGTAGATGAAAATCTGGAGAGAAGGAATCATTATCTGGACCTGGCCGGCATTGAGAACTACTCCTCTCGCTTCGGAACAGGTTAGTTAGGATTATACTTCAGTTTCAAGTTCACTTTTATAAACATCACAGTAAATCAGGGCCTTGGATTGTGTTACGATTCAGTTAGTGACTCATTACTCGCGTTAGTGACTCATTACTCGCCAGTTAGTGACTCATTACTCGCGTTAGTGACTCATTACTCGCCAGTTAGTGACTCATTACTCGCGTTAGTGACTCATTACTCGCCAGTTAGTGACTCATTACTCGCGTTAGTGACTCATTACTCGCCAGTTAGTGACTCATTACTCGCGTTAGTGACTCATTACTCGCCAGTTAGTGACTCATTACTCGCGTTAGTGACTCATTACTCGCGTTAGTGACTCATTACTCGCGTTAGTGACTCATTACTCGCCAGATAGTGACTCATTACTCGCGTTAGTGACTCATTACTCGCCAGTTAGTGACTCATTACTCGCGTTAGTGACTCATTACTCGTCAGTTATTGACTCATTACTCATCAGTTAGTGAATCATTACTCGTCAGTTAGTGAATCATTACTCGTCAGTTATTGACTCATTACTCGCCAGTTAGTGAATCATTACTAGTCAGTTAGTGACTCATTACTCGTCAGTTAGTGAATCATTACTAGTCAGTTAGTGAATCATTACTAGTCAGTTAGTGAATCATTACTAGTCAGTTAGTGAATCATTACTCGTCAGTTATTGACTCATTACTCGCCAGTTAGTGACACATTACTCGTCAGTTAGTGACTCATTACTCATCAGTTAGTGAATCATTACTCATCAGTTATTGACTCATTACTCATCAGTTATTGACTCATTACTCATCAGTTAGTGAATCATTACTCATCAGTTATTGACTCATTACTCGTCAGTTAGTGAATCATTACTCATCAGTTATTGACTCATTACTCGTCAGTTAGTGACTCATTTACAATATGTAAGGTATAAAACGTGACAGATTAAAGTTATTAGTTTATTACTGAAGCACACGTCATGCTTTTTAGCAGTGTTTATTGATACATTTAATACTATGGAACATCCATGAGACAAGTTAGTTCCTGTTTGCGCTTACATTATAGCAGCTATAATCTCACTAGCCTCTCTTTTTATGCTAATTGTCATGTTATAGAGAATCTCGTTCATGCAAACTCGTCTGTCCTGAAGACTTGTTGTTGTTTGTACATGTTTAACAACACCGTTTCTTACTCTGTTTATTATTAGGCTTAGATCATGAGGAGAGTCTGCTGTGAACGAGTTAGGGTTACGATAAAAACAGAGCCGTATTATAATGAATGCATTAATACTGTATACTCTCATTTATGTTAAAGCCTGAAATGAATGTCCGAGCTGCTGTTATAGAAAACTAATCTAACCTTCTGATTCTGTAAAGTTCTTCTAGTCATGATGTTTTCTCTAGTCACAGCTAGTCAAAACCAATGATTTATTTGTGAACGAACTATTTTCTCAAATTAATTTTTTCTCCTTTCAGCCGCGCCCGCCGCCGAGCCGCCCAAACCCGAGCACGCCTCTCGACCGTCCAACCAGACTCGCTCGCGCTCTCAGGAGCCCGAGAACGGACACCCGCCCCACCACCATCGGCGCTCGCACACCATTTCAACTGAGAACCCCGTCTTACAGGACAGTCTCTGTCTCCGCCCCCGAGCCCAGGACTCCACCCACCACTCTCATGGCGTACGATCACCCAAAACCCAACCTTCCTGTGGCAGAGTGATGAAACGAGGCCCCGCCCCTCCTCCTGCTCCACCCGTCAAAGCCGCACCCCATCAGAGCTCTGCACCTTACCGGAGACACAAGCAGCGGCCCAGGGAGGGGCCTCTGGCACGAGGGGCCGGGCCTGCGGGACGTGGAGCGGGGCCAGTTGTGAGTTCAGGACCGGCGATGGAGAAGGAGCAGGTGAGGGAGCTACCCAGCGTCGTGCTCTACGAAGGCGGACTGGCGCAGCCGGTCCAGCGACACGAACACCACCACCATCACGAGCACCACTACCACTACCACCATTTCTACCAGTCGTAAGCGGAGCGTAAGCATGAAGCGAAGGAAGCGAAGGAAGCCGCGCAGGCCTGAGCATGGCTGAGCCGAGACTCACAGACCGCAGGCACCGTGTTCTCCGTGTGTCTTTGCATGTGTATGTAAGAAAGCAAGGACTGAACTGCAGACTAGGAAAGGGCTATCTCTCTCTCTCTCTCTCTCTCCGTTTTCTCTTCCTTTTGGATTCCTTTATTGCCCGTGCTCTAATATACAATACGAACATGGTCGTATCCAGCCCTCTCCTCCCGAAATCATGTAAAAATTCTTCGTAAATATAAATTATGTGAACCCTTACAAGGGTTACGACTGTTAAATGAAGTATCGTGAACTATGAAGGAAAGGCAGTGTGTGTGTGTGTGTGTGTGTGTGTGTGTGTGTGTGTATGTATGTATGTATGCATGTATGTACAGTATATGTGTGTGCCTACAGTGCCTTGCGAAAGTATTCGGCCCCCTTGAACTGTTCGACCTTTTGCCACGTTTCAGGCCTCAAACATAAAGATATAAAACTGTCATTTTTTGTGAAGAATCAACAACAGGTAGGACACAATCATGAAGTGGAACCACATTTATTGGATATTTCAAACTTTTTCAACAAATAAAAAACTGAAAAATTGGGCGTGCAAAATTATTCAGCCCCTTTACTTTC
>JAFFST010051967.1:53399-66708 GCA_022414735.1 Noturus placidus
CCCCCCCCCCCCCCCCAAAAAAAAAAGCTTCACAGCATCCTGTCTTTTAAAGTTATTCAAGAGTTTTGAGTTTTGCTTTAAACAGTTAGTGGGAGGTAAACAAAATAACCAAGCCTGTTTGCCGGCATGCTCCCAGAGAGTTCTTGCGGTGTTCAGTTTCAATGTCAGTCAAACGTCCTCTTTCCCTATAATATGCAGGGCTAGGCCATGTTTTGTCAACAAACATACCACTCTCTTGCGAAAGGCTTTTGAGAGATCTTATGGACAATTTGAGGTCCGAGTAGGTCAAAAGCCATGTAGATGTTTGATAAGCTCACATTTACTTACCGTATTTTCCGCACTATAAGGCGCACCTAAAAGCCTTAAATTTTCTCAAAGATCAGCCGTGCGCCTAATAATCCGGTGAGCCTTATGTGTGGACTGAGTTCCAAAATCTGTAAAAATGTTGTGCGACTTTGGTAAACGCTCCGTTTGGTTGTTGATTGACTGTCGGACCATTTCCCGCTGACACAGGGACGTAATACGTACACTACGTACGCTGACAGCGATAAACCAATCAGAGAACATTACGTAATACGTACAGTACGTACGCTTACCTCCGCCACGCAATAAGTAAGTGCAGGAGAACCGTCTTTATTTAAGAACAAAACAAACAAACAAGCACCGCTTAGCATCCCCGGCTAAGGCTAACCCTACTGGCTTCAAACAGACAGGCATTCGGCACTCAGACAGACCTTCAAACAAAGAACAATAACGCGCAATGTGCTCTTAGTCCCGAGGGGCTTAAATACCCAACATAATCAAACCAAACACAACACAGCTGGGATATCATCGCCGAATCAAACCAATCCAAAACAATTAGTCACATGTCTAGAGTTAGTTCATGCTGGGGTGCCATCTGCTGGCTGAGGCGTAACAACCGTATGTTTTAGCACACGCCTTATAACACGGTGCGCCTCATGTATTGGTCAAGTACAGAAATAGACCCCGTAATTGAGACTGCGCCTTATCGTGCAAAAAATACGGTAATCATTTAATACTCATACAGTCAAATCACGAGTGGGACGTTTGAGAACACCTGAATCATAATTTTCCATTTGGAAAAAAAATTTGGAGAGTTGACTCCACTCTCCACATGATTAGAAATCGTCAAGACTGTCGAGTCACGGTCAGATCTTGACAATGTGCTGATAAAACAGTTAGCACACATTTCATTTTGCTAACAGGATGCTGGCAAAGCTTCATTGCCAGATTTTAACACATGTTTGAAGTTTGTATTAGAAAAAGATTTTAAATAGTCTTGTTAGTATTATTAAAATGTTGACAATACCCACAATTCTGATGCAATGTATCGCAATATTGATATTATATCAAAGTTTTCCACCTGAAACTGGTGCATAGAAATGTGGGCCACAATTCATGGTCACAATTCATGATATTGAAGCTTCTGGCCAGAAAAGTGTGAGAAAGAAGACTGCTATGGAGCATAGACTGATTAAATTTTCATATAATCAATATTATAACTGGGTCCTGGCTAGAACAATTTCATTCTTATCAACTAGAGGGAGCTGTGTGGGGGGCCGGGATAATTTTTTTTCTTTAAATAAGAAACTTTTGAATCATAGTCTGAAAATGTCTCCAACACATGAGCTTGGTTAATAGATTAATAAACTCCAAAGTTTATCAACCAGATTTCAAGCTTGACACTTGATGCCTGATGCTGCTCCTGTGAATAATTAAATACACACTCTTGGCATAATTTAACGTGGTGATATGTTTAGATCTTCATGGTGTTTACTAGCACTACTACACCATCCCAGAGTGTAATTTAAACCTTGTTTCGTGTTGCCAGCTGACTTCAGCATGCATAACTGCATACGTACGGTGTCCTCCACTAATATCGGCACCCTTGGTAAATAGGAGCAAAGAAGGCTGTGAAAAATTGGCTTTATTGTTTTAACCTTTCGATCTTTAGTTAAAAAAGTTCACAAAAATACTCGGCTCTCATGGATATCAAACAATTGCAAATACAACACAGGTTTGTCAAAAAATTATATCTTTTGTTAAATATAGGTGTGCAACAATATATTTAGTCAATATTTTGTGCTACCTCACTTTGCCAAGATAACAGCTTTGAGTCTTCTAATATAACGCCTGATGAGGTTGGTGAATACATGGTGAGGGATCTGAGACCGTTCCTCCATACAGAATCTCTCCAGATCCTTCAAATTTCGAGGTCCATGCTGGTGGAATTTCCTCTTCAGTTCTATGGGGTTCAGGTCAGGGGACTGGGATGGATATGGCAGGACCTTGATTTTGTGGTCAGTAAACCATTTTTGATTTGATTTTGATTAATGTTTTGGATCATTGTCCTGCTGGAAGATCCAACCACAGCCCATTTGAATCTTTCTGTCAGAGGCAGTCAGGTTTTCATTTAATATCTGTTGATATTTGATAGTCCATGATGTCATGGATCCTAACAAAACGTCCAGGCCCTCTGGCAGAAAAACAGCCCAAAAACATTAAAGATCCACCTCCATATTTAACCGTGGGCATGAGGTACTTTTCCATATGGCTACCTCTCTGTGTGCTCCAAAACCACCTCTGGTGTTTATTACCTAAAAGCTCTATTTTGGTTTCATCTGACTATAGAACCCGATCCCATTTGAAGGTCCAGTAGTGTCGGCACACTGAAGATGTTAGAGTTTGTTTTTGAATGAAACTTGAGGCTTTTTTCTTGAAACCCTTCCAGACACCTTGTGGTGATGGAGGTGACTTCAGATTGTAGTGTTGGAGACTTTCTGACGTCCAATTCCAGGTTTATTCATAACGTTTCCAGTTGACTGGAACTTTTTCATTATTACCCTAATGGTGAAATGGGCATTTTCAATGCTTGTGCTACTTTCTTATAGACACTTCCCATTGTGTGAAGCTCAACAACCTTTTGTCAGACATCACAGCTATATTCCTCTCTCTTACCCATTATGATGAATGATTATGGGAATTTGGCCTATGTGTTACATCATATTTATACACCTGTGAAACAGGAAGTCATGGTTGAACTGTTCTTGGAAGTTCCTGTTCTTAGTCACCCAGGTGTATTTATATTTTTAAAAAAAATACAAAAAAAAACATATCAATAGGAATATACTTCTAATATATTTTTTCTCGTATGAATTCATAGGGGTACCAATAATTGTACTCCTATATTTAGTTATATATTTAATTGATAAACCTGTGTTTTGTTTGATATCGATGAGATATCAAACAAAGAGTTCGAAAATATCAAAAATATCGAGAGTATTTTAGTGATTTTTTTTTTTAACAAAAGATTAAAAGGTTCACCAATAAAGGCTATTTTTCACAGCCTTCTTTGCTCATATTTACCAAGGGTGCCAATATTAGTGGAAGCCACTGAAAGACCTTGAAGCTACTCACTATAATGACACTCTTTGTTTCTAGTTCCGATGGAAACCAGGCGTCGGGTCAGAAAGGTGGGATATTGTGTGGGCAGTACCCACAGAAAAGCGAAGGAAAGGAGCTGAAGATCCTCATCCAGCCTGAGAGTCAGCACAGGGCCCGATATTTGACCGAGGGCAGCCGGGGTTCTGTAAAAGACCGCAGCCAGCAAGGCTTCCCTACTGTCAAGGTGGGGCAAGTTAAACATTTTTGTTGGGTTTCTTTTTTTTGTGCAATCTGTGCACTTCGGAAGACTCATTTGATCACAGCATGTATAAAACACATTTCAGATCTAGAAAATGTATTTATTGAGAATAAATCAGTCACATTCTAGATTGCAATACTTGTGCAATAAAAAAAGGCAGATTTACATAAAGAAATGGCCCCCAGATTGTTATATAGCGCAAACAGCTTCCCTTTAAAAAGCCCCAAACTGCAGCACCGCTTGTTTTAGATGACACCGGAGCACATGAGATGGTCCAAGATGATGAACGTTTCCAACAGTGAGGTAGAAATTATAATGTACTGGACAACAGTCATGGAATCCACCTGCAGAGTTTATTACCTGAAATGATCAGTAGTTATAAGCCTGGCAAATGATGTATTTACAATTATAAAACATAAGAAATGAGTTCTGTTTGAAAGCGACATGGTTACATCAGACTTTTTAACACGCTAATGAATAATTACATCATTACCACACTTTTTCAGTAGCGGAGTTTAGACCCGGAGTTACCTCTCTTCCCCCACTCCACCCAGCCCTAATGGAATAACAGCTCTTTTTTTTTCTCAATTCAGTTACAGTCCACAAGACATTTTTAATCGGCAATGATTTTAATTCAACCGATGGGCCAGATTAGAAGAAGGAAAGACTTTGCGATGATCTGTAGAAAACGGTGAAATAAAAGCAGTAGCAAAACGTGGAAGACATGTGATGCGAGAGGTTGTCTACTAATCGTAGTGTTGGCGGCATGGGCATCGCGCACTCTTTTTGGGGGGAAGTCGTCCCAATGTTGAGGAAATACCAATCTGTCCCCCCCAATATACAGGAGAAAATATTTTCTATATGTTTCGCTTTAATTTTCCCTGCCAACAGATCTGTCTTTTCTATTTATCTATTTATGTCTATTCTTATTTAATATATTCACGTTTGTTAAGGAAAATCGGTGTTGTGTGTGTGTCCCCTCCGATTGTACACTTGGTTTCGCCCAGACTCAACACGAGTTCGGTGATGTATTTTAGCAGCTCAGTCTGTAAGAAATGGAGACAGCAGCTTTTTTTCAGTCAGTAAGTAACTAGACACCTAAATATATAGGCTAATGTCTGTTCCAGTTTTTAACCATTAACGGTACATTCACGTGCACATCCTTTCGCCGAGTTCACTGTGAACCCTCACGTTGTGACAGACTGTTATAAATGTAAGTGAAAGTGAGGAAAGTTACACAGCATTTCATTCGCAGAGAATACATCTGCCCACAGGACGTCCACAGCACCCTATCATTTCCCCATGCTGTGGAAGCTTCTATCACTCAGAAACCACGTAAATTCAAACAGTAACTGTAATCCTAAACCTATGTTCTAAACCTATGCGCTTGGACCCCCCCAATGTCCAAGCGCTTGGACCCCCCCAATGTCCATAGCATGGTTACGCCCTTGGTTGGCGGTTCGATTTGCTGCCTCGATGCTCCCAGTGAGACCCTTCGATTCTGTCCCGAATCTCCCCAACTTTATAAATCATAGTCACTGTCTACATTGTTCACACTGTTTTTAATCAACAGTATTATTGTGTCCAATTTCCCCAGCGATGGATTACAGCCCTCGCCTGTTTACCAGTCCTATCACCTGTCTTATTTATTAAACTATTAGGTCGGTCACTCCATGAGTTTATATTCATCAGCTGTTTGTTCTATTAACTAATCCTCACAGCTCGAGGGTGTGAAGGAGCCCGTCGTCCTGCAGGTGTTTGTAAGTAATGACACAGGTCGAGTGAAGCCTCACGGATTCTATCAGGCCTGTCGAGTGACCGGTCGAAACACCACCGCCTGTAGAGAAGTGGACATCGAGGGCACCACGGTCATCGAAGTGCCTCTGGACCCCAGCAATAACATGACTCTTGCGTGAGCATTATGAATTCGCATTTAATGCGGCAGCAAAATCATACCTTAATATAAGGAAATATCTCAAATATCTATAATGTAGCTCATATTTTTAGTATGAGATTATTATTATTATTATTATTATTATTATTATTATTATTATTATTAAGCTTGTTTTGTTTTTTTTTTGTTTTTTTTATCTTGATTTATTGCCAGATGATTTAGCTGGTTAAATAAATGCTTTAAAATTAAGAAAAACAAATGGGCAGTTTTGAGCTTGAAATTAGTACAAATATTTAGAAATAATCTTGATAGTAAAGTTAAGGACTGACTGACTGGGTGTTGTTACAGCGTGGACTGTGTGGGCATCCTGAAACTGAGGAATGCAGATGTGGAGGCTCGTATCGGGGTGGCCGGATCCAAGAAGAAAAGCACACGTGCCAGACTGGTGTTCCGAGTGAACATCCCTCGAGCAGACGGCACTGTGCTCACTCTGCAAGCACCGTCCTCTCCGATACTGTGCAGTAAGTAGATCCGAATTATTCCAGGTGTGCGCTAGGTGCTAACAGGCTAGCGAAAGCAGCTGCTGCTCTTGTCAAATACATGTTATTACTAGCACACAATAAAATTACCTTCATTTAGCTTATAGTGGTCAGCACAGCCTATGCTGCTAGTCTTTACTCCCATCAGCTGCTCACACACCAGGCTATAAGACATGCCGTGAGCTGCCGTCATGTCCGTGTAGGTAAACAGGTTTGGAAACTCAAGTTTTAAATTAGTTTGAGAGCCCTGACGTACACCGAATGGAGTAATTAATTAACTAATCAATATTTATTTCAGTTGCGGCACAACATTAACCATGACTGCTAAAGCTCTTTGTAGATCATTCCACGACAGTTTGTGCTAATAGTCGTGTGGTTTTCTTTCTCCAGCTCAACCTGCAGGAATACCCGAGATTCTGAAAAAGAGTCTGCACAGCTGTTCGGTACGAGGAGGCGAGGAGGTGTTTATCATCGGAAAGAACTTTCTCAAGGGAACAAAAGTGATATTTCAAGAGAACGTCTCTGGTACGACAACACATCTCCTTCTTCTGGCGTAATCTAAATTCATAACAGTTTCCTAGTAGACTGCTTGTATGCAGTCTGACGTCTGTTTTTGTGTTCCTTGCAGATGAAAAGTCCTGGAGGGCAGAAGCTGAGATCGACATGGAGCTTTTCCATCAGGTGCAGAAAAGCATACAGAGTCATTTTCCTGATCTGTCTGATCCATTGATGGCATTGTCATTACTGTTTCCGTTCCTGATGTTATCCACAGTTCCCTGTCCTGGTTACTCAAAAATAGAATGCAATAAAAAGAGAGATGGGACATTTATGGGATTAAAACTCGAGGTGTGAGAGACGCCGTCCGTTTTTCACAATGACTAAGCTCCTGATGTCAGCTCTTATTAAATTTAGGTATAGATGTACACTCAAGTCTTGCCACAATGTTAAAATTCCTGTTTTGCATAATTAACTTGTGTATTAGTGTAAAGATCAAAAGTTTGCCTAGAATGTACAGAAATGTATTCTTGGCGTTTTCTCGACCGATTTCGTGAGGAATTTCCTGGAGATGAAATTTTAAACAGTAAACATTTAACAAAAACATTTTGTAAATAAAATGTTAGTTTTCTAATGAAAGAAATTAATCTGTTGGCACGATTATGTTTTTGTCTGCGACACCGATTTCAGACATTTACTCACACACATCAGATCAAAATGTTTTTAAGATTGTGAGAAACATTTCAGTCAAGTGTCCACAAACATTTGACCGGTAGTGTACATCAAAAGCAACCAAGACGAGGCTTATGGAGATTGTGACATAAAAATGGCTGCCACTTCTTATACATTTTAGATTCATTTATTAGCTAGAAATTTTAGCTATGCAAAATGACTTGTCCTTGGTCTGCCCTAGGGTCTTCTCCCAGTTGGACATGCCCAAAACACCTCCCCAGAGTGGTATCCAGGAATCATTCCTGTCGATGCAGAGGAGCCAGAGACTCTATTTTGAGCTCACCTTGAATGTCCAAGCTCCTCACCCTATCTCTAAGGCTGAGCCAAACCTTGGGCGGCTGTGGATCAGGTGGTAGAGCGGGTTGTCTACTAATCGTAGTGTTGGCGGTACGATTCCCGGCCCACACGACTCCACATGCCGAAGTGTTTTTGGGCAAGACACTGAACTCCAAGTTGCCCCCGATGGCAAGTTAGCGCCTTGCATGGCAGCTCTGCTACCATTGGTGTGTGAATGGGTGAATGAGACGCAGTGTAAAACGATTTGGATAAAAGTGCTATATAAGTGTGCCATTTACCATTTTATTTTGTATCTGCGACAACATTCTTTCAGTCACTGCCCAGAGCTCATGACCACAGGTGAGAGTTGGGACGTAGACTAACTGGTAACTTGATAGCTTCGCTTTTCGGCTCAACTCTCTATTCACCATGACAGACCGGTACAATGACCGCATAACTGCTGACACTGCACCGATCCATCTGTCAAGGTCTCGCTCGGCTCTACCCTCACTCATGAACAAGACTCAGAGATATTTAAACTCCTTTTGTCCAGTATCGTGTAAATATACTACAATCTATTAAAAACCTTCCAAGTGTAATAGCAGTGTGAAAATTTGTCACACCGGATTTAATGCTCTGTACTAAATCCTATTATAAAATGGGAGTCCGTATACCTATGTGCATCAGAGTGATGCATATAATTAAGTAAATGTAAAATTGTTCAAAAAATCACAAATATAGAGGAAAAAATAAGACTGCACAATTGGGCTGAAAAAAAGGCCAACAGTGCCATCATGTGACTGGTTCGAATCATTCTACCATTTGACTAATGGATTTTGCAACACGAAACCTTATCCGTACACATGGTCACGTCATTCATTATACTGTTGTAACCAATTGTCTCTCTTTGTTGTCATTAACGCCAGTCCACAACTCTATATATGACCATTAAGTATTTTTTGTGGGGGGGGGGGGTTTTGTTTGTTTTTTTTTTTGTTTCTTCCCATTTAGAATCATCTTATTGTCAAAGTCCCTCCATATCAAAATCTTGCCATTACGTCACCTGTGTCTGTTGGGATCTATGTGGTGACTAATGCTGGACGTTGCCACGATGTGCAACAGTTTACATACACTACAGAGCCAGGTTTGTACACAATTTTGTGCTAGACTTAACTGTACGTATTCTACATTAAAAACCATTTCATTAGTCGTTCATTTGACATTATAGTTATGGATGTATCTGTGAAGAAAGAGACTGGGCCTCCAGGCAAACCCTGTTCTTTGGAACAGATAAAAGGTAACCATGAACGGTTTACAATTATATCGCTAATTTGATATTAGATTACCAAGTCTGTGCATTCATTGTTTTGGAATATCAGTTTTATCACACTATATAAAATAAAAAAATTTTGTCATTTCAAACAGTATTGGAAAGTGCCTTGCTCGTCCCTATCTCGCCTCTCGTCAAAACAGAAGAGGTGACGCCGATGGAGGTCTCCAGCAACTCAGCATCCTTTAAGGTTATTTTTAGTAAACGATACATTTGAGTAAGAGCATATAAGTGATATGCTGAACACAATAACAATAGTCCTCCTGAACGAATGCTTTTCTCTCTTACTTGGTTTACTCTACAGACCTCTGATCTTATGAACACCACTCAACAGACCCTAGAAATGAGCGACATTTCCACCAACAGTCCCACGTTTGCAAACTCTGTAGCCTGTCAACCAGAAGAACAAGAGCAGCCTCAGAATTCTGTTTTCTCCAACAAGGAAACATTAAACAACATTCAGAAACAAGACACCACCCAAAACAACTCCTTCCACGTGTCTGGGAAATCTCTGCTCCAGCAAGGGGCCCAGCAGTTCCTCTTAGACAGTGACAGTCTAGCCCAGGAAAGGACAGGGACCACAGCGGGTACGTTGGTGGGGATTACCCAGATGGACGACAGCCCGCAGCACCAACTCTCTCTCCTGCCGCCGGATGAGGTGGCGCAGCTCGAGCAGGCGGTGCGCCAGCTGCAAGCCAAAGGGTACTGCAACATCCAGCTTCATTCAGATGATTCGCTAGCCAAGAAGCAGCAGCAGCAGCACCAACTTCAACAGAAGCAAATCCAGCAACATTTGCACCAGCAGCAGATGCAGCAGCAGCAACAAGTCCTGGAGAACCTGCAACATCATCTTTTCCATCCCCAGGTTCCAATGCAGTGCAGTCGAGAGCAGCAGGGCTCTTCACTGGGCATGGTGGAAAACAGTAATACACTCTTCCAGCAACCCCCCCAACAGCAGCAACAGCAACAACAGCAGCAATCCGTCATGTATCACCAAGTTCTTCAACAAGCAACCTCTCATTCTCCTTCTCCCTTGTTTCACACCTCAAACAGTTTGGCTGAGGCCCAATCCCCTCAAGAGTCTCTTTTCCACACACAGAAGACGTCACCCACTCAAGAACAAGTCCAGGTCTCCCTTTTCCAGAACACCATGAACGTTCTCGACAGGTCCAACTTGACCGCAGAACCGACTAGTATGTTTCTCTCGCAGAATGCCTTACCCGGTCAGCTTGCAGGAAATAACAACCAGTCCCAGCAGCTAGCCTTCCTTAACTCTATGCAGACATCTGGCCTTGAGCCACAATCTGTGTTCCAAGCCGCAAGCCAGCTGTCCTCCATTCAACAGAGCACACCTATGGAACAGCAATCCCCACAACAGGCCTCACAAAGTCCCCCAGGCTCTCTGTATCAGAGTATCCAACAAGCACCAAATAGCAAGCACCAGGCTGGGCTGCTGTATAACTCCCTGAGCTCAGGGATGTCTCCAGAACAGTCGCCGTCTAGCCTCATGTTCACTGGTCAGCCTCAGATGCCTTCAATGAATAGCACGAGCCTAATTTCTCCAGAGCAGCAGAACCCATCGTTGTCCTACCCCCAGAACGGCATGATCGCTGTCAGGCAGGAAGCACCATCCGAGCCCATGTCCTTCCAAAATCAGAGCGCCGTTGTTGATAATCAGTCTGCAAGTAAGCAACAGCTGTTCCAGGATCAACAGCCAATGCAGCTTGCACCAAGGTCAGGCACCGGCTCTCAGCCTTCTGTGAATCTCTTTATAGCCCAGTCTGACATGCCGAGAATGCCACATGCATCACAGCATGCCTCACAGGAGGTTCTTTTTGCTGTACAGAGCAGTGTGGCTGGACTTCAGACCACCACTTCGTCACCGGTACAGCAACCCGGATCCCTGTTCCAGACCTCAGTGAATGGAAGCCTCAGCCAGCCCAACCAGAACCAGCAACCTAACCTCTTCCTTTACGAAATACACAATGGTAAACATAATAAATGTGTGTACAGTCCATCATAAATGAACTACTGGTAAGAGCAGGGTAGACAGACATACACCGCTATTTCTCGGTGGGTCAAAGCACTTTAACGCTGTGTAGCGAGCGCAAACCAAGGACAATTTTTACACATGTTATTCAGCTCGAACAGATGCTAGATGGCATTTCCAGAATCAAGAATATGAGTCCCGTAGTAGTCCTGATTCTGGAAATGATTCTGTCTAGCATCCATGATGCACAGAAATAACTATCAGAAATAATTCAAATGATGTCTTCACGTATGACCACAGCTCAGAGCCAAAATGCTTCTCAAAGGCTTTATCAGGAGAGGATAACGACGATATCTACATATAGACACCCCTTCAAGTGATTTAAATAGTCATTTATTTCCCGTTGTCTATATTAATGCTCATGATTACCGGGTCATACTGTTGAATTCAATTACAGTGCCTTGCGAAAGTATTCGGCCCCCTTGAACTGTTCAACCTTTTGCCATATTTTTTTGCACGCCCAATTTTTCAGTTTTTTATTTGTTAAAAAAGTTTGAAATATCCAATAAATTTGGTTCCACTTCATGATTGAGTCCCACCTGTTGTTGATTCTTCACAAAAAAATTACAGTTTTATATCTTTATGTTTGAGGCCTGAAACGTGGCAAAAGGTCGAACAGTTCAAGGGGGCCAAATACTTTCGCAAGGCACTGTATATGAATTAGTTAAGCTCATTGGACTTCCAGGCAAGCATAACATGGGACAGGGAGCATTGGAGCTTTGAGTTGCACGGTGGATTAGCTAATAAAGCTTTGTCGCTGTCGTTGTCCCCCTCCCCAATCTGAAAAATGGCTTGAACATGTCTTTATTCGATCTTAAAGGTGCCGATTTGTTCTCTGTTGTAGATTGCGGTCAGATGATGGACTCCCAAGGAAGTGCACTCTCAGACCAGAGAGAGACCGAAGGGACGATTCATTCCTTACTCAACTCGTCGATGAGCGAATCCGGAAATGTACCGAATTCCCTCACCACCTCCCAGAACATGGAAAAGCTCGACGACCTCCTCGTGAGCCTTCAGGAGCAAAGCAACAGCCTCTCTCACTCATACTAGGACCTTACAGACCCTGCAGGTAAATGATTAAAAGAATACTAAGACGCATACTATGAACTTTCATATCGAAAGGAAAGTTTGTCCAGTTTCTGATATGTGTATGTCTTGCAACAAGACAACAATCTGAAATATATACGGAAAAGTTAACAAAACTATTTAATAAATAACCGTCGCTGACCCTCTCGCTGTTTGATATCTTACTTGTAATTTGTCCAACATAAGTGGAACTTGCCACACTAAACACGTTTCAAAATGTTTGTCGTCTGGGTTTTGTTCTATTTATATATGCTTATTTCATTTTCTCTTTAAAAAATAAATAAACAACTTTTTTCCCCACACAGGCTTTTAGAAAACAACGGAGGAATCACCATAACCGTGACGTCTGCTGTGTGAATGTACAGTTTTATTATTTGCGAGTTTAAACACTTTGAATGTCACGTAGCTTGTCGTGTTTGTCTTTAGATGCAAATTAAGCCTATCTTATAATAGAAGCACTTTTTTTGTTTTGTTTTTTGTGTGTAGTTGCAATATTTATATTTTAAAAAACAAAAACAACCCTAACTGTTAATCAAATAATGAAAGAAATGTGTTTTATTTATATAATATAAATATATATTTATTTATATATACACACAGTGCCTTGTGAAAGTATTCGGCCCCCTTGAACTGTTTGACCTTTTGCCACATTTCAGGCCTCAAACATAAAGATATAAAACTGTCATTTTTTGTGAAGAATCAACAACAGGTGGGACACAATCATGAAGTGGAACCAAATTTATTGGATATTTCAAACTTTTTCAACAAATAAAAAACTGAAAAATTGGGCGAGCAAAATTATTCAGCCCCCTTAATTTAATACTTTGTAGCGCCACCTTTTGCTGCGATTACAGCTGTAAGTCGCTTGGGGTATGTCTCTATCAGATTTGCACATCGAGAGACTAAAATTTTTGCCCATTCCTCCTTGCAAAACAGCTCGAGCTCAGTGAGGTTGGATGGAGAGCGTTTGTGAACAGCAGTTTTCAGATCTTTCCACAGATTCTCGATTGGATTAAGGTCTGGACTTTGACTTGGCCATTCTAACACCTGGATATGTTTATTTGTGAACCATTCCATTGTAGATTTTGCTTTGTGTTTTGGATCATTGTCTTGTTGGAAGACACATCTCCGTCCCAGCCTCAGGTCTTTTGCAGACTCCATCAGGTTTTCTTCCAGAATGGTCCTGTATTTGGCTCCATCCATCTTCCCATCAATTTTAACCATCTTCCCTGTCCCTGCTGAA
>JAFFST010051968.1:34188-49518 GCA_022414735.1 Noturus placidus
TTGTTGAAAAAGTTTGAAATATCCAATAAATTTCGTTCCACGTCATGATTGTGTCCCACCTGTTTTTGATGCTTCACAAAAAATTACAGTTTATATCTTTATGTTTGAGGCCTGAAACGTGGCAAAAGGTCGAACAGTTCACGGGGCCGAATAATTTCGCAAGGCACTGTAAATATAAAGACATTAGTAATTACCTAATAGAATTGTTCCATCAAAGTCTATGAAATGTTTGATGTGACAGCATCTTAATCTGAGACTTTGCATACTTCAAGGATGGAATGTGCTATGGATTAAAGTACCTCAGTTAGAGAACTCGCATTCCATCAGGATCTTGCAGTGTATTATAGGCCCTCCTACTCATCTTGACTATGGTATACTAATCACTGTTTTGTTCAGACGAGTGCTATTTAAGATCTGCTGTTTTTAACTACTCTCAGCTTTACACCACTACGCTCATCAGTGTTATGCTATTCTATACCAAGCAGCTGCTAGAACCATTATTAATGTTATTAATGAGATGAAAGGCTTGCAATGCCATAGTATGAACATCACAGGATGGTATACAGAACCATAAAGAGGCAAATCATGGCTGCCCCTGAGAGATCCAGGACCTCTCGGATAGCTCTAACCTCTGTGCATAGTTACAAATGTTCTGAGATTAAGATTGGAGGATGTGCTGTTTCTCCTGTGAGGTTCATGTATGCGTAGCATCAAGGGATTTAAAGCATTTAGTTTTTGAGCAGTTAATTCTGTATTTACACTTAAAGCATTTGGCAGATGTCCAACTCATACAAATGAGCAGTTGGGTTAAGGTCCTTGCTAAAGCGGTGGCAGTGGCCTTGTTGGTGCTGGGATTTAAACTTGTGACCTTCTGATCAGAAGTCCAATATCTTAACCACTGCACATGTACAGCAAGATTTGGTGACCAAGGTAGGAGTACATTTTTAGAATTTTCTAATGCAAAGACAACTGACAACTTACCAGTACATCGAACATAACAAGTTAATAATTTGCTTCTTGTTGTCCACTAATTGCAGGGTTGGCGGTTTGATCACTGGCCCACATGAATCCACATGCCGAAGTGTCCTTGGGCAAGTCACTGAACCCCAGTTTGCTCCTGATGGCAGGAAAGCACCTAGCATGGTAGCTCTGCTGGAATTGGTGTATGAGTGTGTGTGTGTGTGTGTGTGTGAATGGCTGAATGAGAAACTCTAAAGCGCTTGGAATAGCCAGTAAGGTTAAAAGGCACAATATAAGTGCAGACCATTTACCATTTGTTACTTACTATGCCCTTGAGCTCCAATAATGAACTAACAGGTCAATAAAGTCTGACAAAAAACACGATGCAATAAATACATACAGATATTAATAAAACTTAAATGGAAAAAAAGATGACATTTTCAATATATTTTTATATTTTGAAAAACAACAGTATTAACTGCTTTTTTATTCAGGTGGGTGTCTATAGTTTTGGGAAGAGGGGTGAATCTATCTCTTTCAGATGATGTGAAGCTCACTGATTGTAGTGTATATTATGTAACATGTAGTATTGATTGGACTATATATAAATAGTGTTAAGCAAGTAATGATGCAATGCACTTAATTTTTGACTCTTTCTACACGATTCAGTTTAGCACTTATGATTCAGATTTTTATCATGGTCAGTGTCGTGCTGAATTTGGAGCCTTTCCCGGGAACCCTGTGAGTGCAGGGGTACCAGTTCATCAGAGCCAATATGATTCAGTTCAGTTACATTTTCCACCACAGGAAAGTTTTTTGGATAAAGGACTTTCCTGCATCCTTGTAACATGACACGCTGCATTTTTTTCCTATTACAGGTCTGTCTTCCAGCTTTATGAGGAAAAGCTTGGAGGGTTGGGGTGGAAAATGCAGATTTGCAAGTACAGACCACACCTTCAACTAAAAGAGATTGTGTAACTGTAAAAATGGGGAGAATTCTGAGAACTTGGGTGGATGCTGCATTGTGCTAGACATTCCAGCCCCCAAATAAGAATCTTCAGTAGGAGTTGCTGTATAGCAGACATGAGATGGGGAGGTTGGTTGGTACGGAAACTGCATCACTAGTAGAAATTGAGAGAGATGAAAACCATAGAAAGTTAACTTGGAAAATTGTGAAGCTGCAGGCACAGTCTTTATCATACTATGCCATTTTGCACTAATGAAAGAAGTGATTCTGGTTGTCCAAGATGTCCAACATGATAGTGTTCAGCTACAGTAGATACAGAAGATTTGTACATGTTTGTAGATTACAGTAACTCAAACGGTGTCCAAAAAACACATCAGCAAGTCCGTGTGATATTTATTAAAGCAAAAAAGTTATCCAATAACAACTGGGCCTGTGTGAAAATGTGATTGCCCCCATAGTTACTAATTCCCCAAATCTATGAAACTGCATTCATAATGAGGTTCAGCTGGACTAGACACAACCAGACCTGATTACTGCAAACCCCGTTCAATCATATCAACACTTAAATACAACTTGTTCAACAGCATTAAGTTGGTTAAAATGTTGTACCCAGTAAGACACTATGCCAAAGTTGAAAGATATTCCAGAAATTATGAGGACGAAGGCCATTGTAACCCTTCCCAGACTGATGTGATGGCCTCTCTTGCATCAATAAAGATCACTGCTCATGACCCCACTATACGAAAGACACCAAACAAGTGTCTGTTTGTGAACAGTGGAGAGGCGAAAACCACTGCTAACCCAGAACATTAAGGTTCATCTAAATTCTTGATGATCCTCAAACCTTTTGGGAGAATGTTCTGTGTACTGATGAGTCGAAAGTGGAACTGTTTGGAAGACAAGGATCCCATTATATGTGGTGAAAACCAAACACAGAATGCCACAAAAAGAACATCATACCTATGGTCAAGCATGGTGGAGGAGGTGTGATGGTGTGGGGATGCTTTGCTGTTTCAGGGCCTCGGCAACTTGCAATACTTGAGGTAAACCTGAATTCTGCTCTCTACCAGAAAATCCTAAAGGAGAATGTCCTTAAGTTGAAACTCAAATGCAACTGGATTATGCAGAAAGACAATGATCTAAAGCATAGTCCTAGATCTATAAGTAAGTGAAATATTGAGCTCCAGTTATCGGAAGTGTTTGGTTTCAGTTATTGCTGCTAAAGGTTCACAACCAGATTTTATGTTTAAGGGGGCAATTAGTTTTTCACATGGGTGATAGGTCTTGGATAACTTTTTTGTTTTGCTTCAATAAAGAAAAACAAAAACAAACAAAAAAAAAAAACCTGTGCCTTTGTTTGTGTTGCATTTCGTTTGAAGATCTTAAACTATTTAGTATGAGATACACAGAAACAGAAGAAATCAGATGTTTTTTTTTCCACAGCACTGTACATTAGCTTCATTGCTCCAGTAGCTCTATTTGTGTAAATTATTATTTTTTTTGACCAAACTATACTTTTAATGATTCCAGTGTCTTTCAGCAGTGAGATTCAAGTGTGTTTAAACATTCATGGTCCAGTATCTTTGTATGGAGAGTGTCATTGCTCAGAGCATCACACTGCCTCTGACGGCTTCCCTTCTTCCCATGGTGCATCCTGGTGTCATCTCTTCCCCAGGTAAATTACAAACACGCACCCGGCCATCCATATGATGTAAAAGAAAATGTGATTCAGCAGACTAGGCCCCATTCTTCCATTATTCCATGGTCCAGTCCTGATGCGCACATGCCCACTGTTTGTACTTTAGGCAGTGGACAGGGCTCAATATGGGACCACTCTGAGGCTGTGTGTTCTGTGTTCTGTTCTGTGTGTTCTGACACCTTTCTATCATAGCCGGCATTAATTTTTCTTTTTCTTCTTTGGGATCAGACCAGCCTTCAAATGCATCCCCACATGCATCAGTGAGCCTTGGGCTCACATGACCCTAATGCCAGTTCATGGCTTGTCCTTCTTTGGACTAATTTTGGTAGGTAGCTACAAACCACTGCATACCGGGAACACCCTACAAGACCTAATGTTTTGGAGATGCTCTGACCCAGTCATCTAGACATTACAATTTGGCCCTTGTCAAAGTCACTCAAGAACTATCTCACCTCTTGACAGGTGGCATAGTGAAAAGATAATCAATGACACTTCACCTGTCAGATTATATGTTATAATATTCTTAGTCTTTGAACTTATTCAGTGAAATTGTACTGCAGACACATATTTTTTTCTCTGATGTGAATATTGTTTTATTTGGCATATACAGTACAATGAATTCCAATCCCTATATTTTGTACATTTACTGTACGGTGAAAAAGATGCCATTTGGAAGCCATTTATACAGCTATCAGATTGGGAGGCTAACATTTAAAAAAAAAAAAAAAAAAGAAAGAAAGAAAGAAATTGCCTGGATGAAGATACGATCTTGATTTTTCCTTCTTGTGATTTTGTTTTCTTGAAAAAGTGACATGCTTATTTGCTTTTAAAAGGAATTTGGCAGCATTGATACAAACAAAATAAAAGCAGTAACAGACAGAAACACAATACATGTTAGCTGTCATGTGGCTATACTACATGCCTAGAGTCTAAAAGAAGAGCCTAATGGCAGGGTCTTACAGGGAGGGAGGGGGAGGGGGGTGTTTTCTGTTTTCTCCTTAACTCTACACACATAACTGAGCTCACATTCCCAGCTGTTGCGGCTCTGCCCTTCTTCCCGAAGAAACGATGCCATAAAGGCCAAGGTGGTCATTCTCACGACTCAAACAGACCCTCCACTTGACATATTGCCATTTTAGAACTGTATGGACAAAAAGAATGGTATTAGCTGGAAATAAAATGTATTTTTTTTTTTTAGAATCACCATGAGGTACTGAAACTTTACCACAGCTGTATTTAAAAAAAAAAAAAAAAAAAAAAAAAAAAAAAAAAAAGCTAGTTGGAAAAATAACTAGAGGCTCTTTTATTCTGGTTAATACAAACCCAAACTCTATGGCAACATCCGTAGCTGGCTTCAAAATCTGTAGCTGGGGAATGTATTACCCAATCTCCTGACAAGGCAGGTAAAATCTGTACCTGGGCCTCACTACGCGATTTATGCAGACCTGTTTGCGGTTTAAAATATGAGAGACCCCAGATCTAATTCACAGATTTTTGTCCTGGATAGTTAGTTCTTCAGTCGTCAAATCGCCCACATTACAAGATTTCCACAACACAACAACCTGACCAATATCATGACTCTCAGAACCTGGCTTATGTTGAATTTCCCTTGAAAAAATGTCAGCGTACCCTCTACACAACACTGATACCGAATTGTAAATAATTGCAGAATAAAAGTTTAATATTTAGATTTTAAAGCGAGGGAAACGATGACTGGATTGTAAGTAGGTCGGAGAGTTTAAGATCAATTTTAACCTTAAGATCAATCTAGAATCCGAACACCTTTTGTGATTGTAAGGGGGGATGAATAAGCCTCTAATTCAGCCTGACTGTCTTCTTGTGTGGCCCAGGCCTAAAACAAACAAGATCCTATGTGTCCTAACAAGAAACAGAAATGATGTTTATTCTGTACACTACATGATTTATACTGAAATCGCAACTACTACATTCTGTTTATACTCACATACATCTGTTTGTGATTTCTCCTAGCACTCTGACTGACTGCTGCCTCTATCAGTTCTCCAATCACACTAGGAAACTCTGAGAAAAAAATAATATATATATATTTAGGACTTTAGTGCCACAGAACACTTTCCTGGAGATTTCAAAACAAGGAGAAAAAACAAGCTAGAATCTCATTAACCATATATGCTCAAAAAAAGATATATAAAGTATATGGATAGCAGATATATAACAGATTTATAACAAATATAACGTAATGGCAAACTTTCACTGTACAATTCTTCTTCAAAACCTGAGTTACTGTTTCATCAGCAGGCAATAGATATGCAGAGTGAGTGGAGTCGCTATGCTGAATTTTCAGTAGTAATTATTTGGTGAGCACGTGGTAACACGGAATAATGTTCACAACACCAGTGATTAAAGTGTGTCTTTATGCGTCACTCCAAGATTGAAGTGTAAAGTGTAATATCATCTCCATGTTTAGGTTACTGTGACCACAATGATCGATTTCTATCTCACTCATTATAAAATAAAATAGTTGCAAATGATTAAGAACTTTGTGGTCACAGAATAGATTGAAATAAACTCTTCATCTGTATCTAACCACCATGTGATGTCAGATTCTCCGTAAGATCCTGGATATTGGAATCCTCGTTTTTAGTCTGTCAAGTTCAAGAAAAGTTCAAAATCAATAACGGAATCAACATTTTTTACAGAATCAAAAAAAAAAATGTTGATTCTGTAAAATCAATAACGGTGTAGAATGTTTGTCTGACTGTCCCAATTGTCTCCTAAAGAAAAAATAAAGAAACAGAACAGAATGGTAGTGTGACAAACAGCTGTTTCACTAAACCCATGCTCACTCCTTCATTCTGTCCTTCAGTGCTCAGAATGAACAGCTCTATTCTTTGCAGAGGAACATCATTTGGGGATGAATGAGCAAGAACAGGCAGGCCCGGTTAATATTTCAGGACAGGAAACATAGTAAGGAAGGCATTAAAAAAAAAAAAAAAGTCAATGTATTACAGAGAGAGCCTCTGATCTTGATGGAGATGTGGATATTTCCAGTCTTTTTGTTTTCTCGTCCCGGTTACAAGCATAACTGTGGAATGTGATGGAGGGAGGGTGAAACGCTCCCATGCTCCACACAACAGTGACTTTTTCACAGACAATCACTCCCAGTGTTCAGGCATGGACAGAGCACGGACATTACACTGTGCGGCATCTTAATTAGCTGCTTCACAGAGGAAAACACGCTTCTGGGAATTCACAAAGACTACATCTATTCATATGTCAGTCAATGAAAAGACTATTTTCCAGACTTGATTTATTTCAGTTCAGATGAATAATGCTCACTTGTATTGAATTATATTATATTAACTGAATGTAGCTGCTATAAAATTTATATTCACAGCCACTAAACTATAAACAAATATACTGCAACCGCTATGTTGCTGTTTTTCATCTTTGTCGTCATCTTCTTCTTCTTCTTAGTATACATGCAGTACCCAGTACTGAAGTATGACCATTTCTCACACACAGTACGTTTACATGGACAACAATAATCCAATATTAACCCGATTAAGACAATACTCTGATTAAGAAACTACCATGTAAACAGCAATTTTTAACTACCTTATCCGATTAAGATCATACTCGCAGTAAACACAAATCAAATTAAGACGTGTGAAGTATTTCTGTTTTATTCGCATTATTGCAGTGCGTTACAGACATGTCACCACATTTTGCGACGGGACACATATACACACAGCAGCACTCAACAGTTTTACAGCAAACAAGTGAGCACGGCTGCGTCCCAAACCACGTACTGAACTGCTGTGTAGTAGGTGAAATACATGTATCTCAACTACTAAATAGTATGTAAGTACGCCGTTTCAGACGCAGTCCACGGCTTCAAGCAGTCGTCTATTTGCATGTACAGCACGACAAATAATTAACTGCACTTGAAGCGTTCGTAAAAATTGCAAATAAAAACACCCACAACTGTATACGGTCCCACAACGAAGACGAATTATATGTTGATACGTGAAATTCTGGAGGGAACGTTGGACGGCGTGGCACGGGGACGTAATGACATGTGCCATTAATCAATAAATGTTCTGTAACATGTAAAACAGGAACATGAAAGGAATATTCTAAAAACGACTCATGTAAACACCTTAATCAGAATACTGTCTTATTCAGAATAAGGTCAATAATTAGATTACGGCTGTCCATGTAATCGTATTCACTCTTCACATGGTTAATGTAGCCATGGTGCCATGGTTAAACTGTAGTGCATGTAGAAACTGTATACACTGTATAGTTTCACACACTGTAGAGTCTCACTTCTAATTTTCGACCTAAACAGGGTTTGTTTTAATGCCATCATCCCAGATATATCAAATCATAGAAAGCATCTCCGTAGATAAACTGCTATTTCTGTTTGTATTAATGTTGTTTAAAATCAGAATATAAGTACAAAAATAAGGAATACAAGCTCAGCATTGCTGCAAATTTATGTTCTTGTTGGAAATGGTAAAATGTTTAAAAGGCAAATGATTCCAGCTAGATTATTACAACTTGATATATTTATATATGTTTATATATTGGCATAGGGGTTCACATTAAGGCATAACATCTTATTGGCTAATTCCTTTTCCTTTCCTTTAATTCAATTTAATTTTCCTTTTCTACTTTCCTTTTCTACAAATATTGTTAAATTTGGTATTTAATAATTTTCTAGTATTCAATCCTTTTTTATTAGACAGTTGATAGACATATGTTGTTCCACATATTGTCTGATTTAAGAACAGAAGCTACAGCTACAGAGTTCATTAGTTTGGGTGACGTAGTGTACAGTAAAAGCACAAAATTGTGTTGTAAGAAGTGGGGACAGGACTTTTAAGTCTGTCCTGTAGAGCAGAAAAAGCCCAATAGGTCGTAATGTTCGCGCAGTTCCCACAGCATGAAAATCACACAGCAGTGAGAGATTTTAAATGCCAACTGTTGCACAACTCCATTCCTATCAGTCCACACATTTATGTAGACCCACAAAAATATCAACTGAAGGAAAAATTTGTCCAAGTAAAGCAGCAATATCCTGATATTTTACCATTTAATTACTTTGGCATTTGATTTATTATTATTATTATTTTTTTTTTTGCTGCAATCTTTGTCAGCTTTTAATATTTCATATTTTCAGTTTAATTGTAGCCACAACAAAGTATGGTTTTCTAGGACTAACAGAATCTTCTTTTCTACTTTACAGTATATGGTAAGACAATAGCAGAATAGTTTACTCTTTACTCACAGTAAAACTGCTTGTAAATGACTAACACTAAACTTCATTGATGAGAAAAAGCTGAGCGAGATGAAATCTTTCCTTTTGCTCACCCCTTTTATTAGTCAGAGACATTCTGTACTGATTACAAAAATAACTGCTGAGGTTAGGTTTCCCCTCGACATACTGACACATACGCACACACACATGCACTGAATACATACTCTTCCCATCTGTCAGCGGCTGTGCACATCTGGATGAACAGGATCTGGATGAAGTGGGTGTGTCCATGCAATCACACCAAACAGCCTATAGCTCTTAGCAGGCATGGCCTATATACACACCCACCCACCCACCCACCCACAAACACATTCAGTTCACCTTTATCATCAAAAGCTGTTACAGAGGCACAAGGACATTTAGTTATCTGTCAGAAACACACTACAATTGCTGCTGACTTCATTGAGAGTAATCACAATATAAACTCCTGGCAATGCTTGAAATTACAGGATGTACTATTATGTCACCACGAGTCAACCAATAGGAGACAGTGTACTGTAGGTGTTGCTTTAGGCATAGATGCCAATGTCAAATCTTGGATCAGTGATTTGCTTATATATTTATTTATAATATTAGGAAAAGTTCACTTAATATTCCAGCAATATCTGCTCAAAAGATAAAGTCTAGCTCCTTAAATAAAAATAACCAAGTGTAATAAATACAATACAATATATATATATATATATATATATAAAGGAAATGTCCCATGATGCCTCTGATTACTTAATGCTAGTTGTCAATCATTTTGGTATCAATATCATTAGTGGTACCAAGTAGAAGTACTAAACAGTGCTTGATATTTCATGATATATGCATTAATAAAGAAATTATTTAAAAAAATATATGAATTATAAACAATTTTATTATAGCATTTATGTAGTGATATTATTATATGTTCATTTTAAAGTAGCAAGCGTACACAGTATTTAACTATGTCTGCACCATGAGCGGAGAGTTATTCAACCTCTTAAGCCACATTTCATGATGCTCATGCAATACACAACTGTTTTTAGATGCAACCATGTAACCGAATAGTCACATCAGTTTTACTATATGCGAAACATGATATCATGACATTTTACAGTCTCATAGCTTTGAATTCCAATTTGAGTGTCCCTGCTGGACAGTTCTCGTGTTTGTGTGTGTGTGTGTGTGTGTGTGTGTGTGTGTGTGTGTGTGTGTGTGTGTGTGTGTGGACCATTCTGCTGGATGACTCAATCTTTCCATTGCTAATGATGTTCCAGAAGGAATTAAAACATGGAGCATACCACTTTGTGCTGCCGATCACATGGCTCAGGCTACATGCAGTGACACGGACCGACCTGCAAGGGGAGCTACCGTGAATCCTGAGTGCCGGATAAGTGTGCAAGACAAAACAAAAATGCAATGTGTGCTTCCATTTTACATTTTATCAATTGTGTTTTTTTTTTTTTTTTTAATTGTCTCCTACAACGTAACAAACTCTCCAGATCTTATTTGAAAAAAAAGAACATGTGACATACAACAGATTTATTAAAAATATGTCAAAAAGCATACTACATTGGGAAGATTGAAACGCAGCTATAAAAGCAAGAGATGGGTACTCAAGACTATTTATATGACATTCCTAAAGGGAGAGCAAACTTTCTGACTTATGTCCATCCATGCATACTCTGTACCGGGGAGCTTGCCTATCCCAGGGGACTTTCAGCACAAGACCAGGGACACCCTGGATGGGTACTAATCCATCGCATGGCACAATCACACACACTCACACATTTTAGAGATGCCAATCAGCTTACAGTGCATGTCTTTGGAGGGACTAGGGGAGGAAACTGCAGTACCCGGAGGAAATACCCTCCGGGAGAACATGCAAACTCCCGCATCTGAATCATGTGATCTTATTATTTCACTATTAACATCTTAGCATACACTGACTGATTTTTTTTTTTTTGTTTGGTTTTTTTGTAGTACAATATGCAACATCAGTATAACATAAGGGTGTGCAAACATTTGCACTTGTGCTGAATTTATTAAAATAAGAGAGAAAATTATACATTTTAGGAAGTTCATATTTTTCTTTTTGTGCATTATAAAAAGTAATATGCAAATAGTTCACCAGGGTTCTTTATCTGCAGTTTGTCTGCACGACTGGAACTGAAGAACCGAACAATTTCCATTTGTAAATGCAATGCAAGGTTTTACACCTTTGTTCTGGTATTCCGTGTTGAGTGTGGCACAGGAAATCCTGTACGTGTGGCAGGAAGTGCATTCATCAAACTCTGTATAACCTGAAGCTGAAGAGATGAAACCCAGAGAGAAAGGGTGTGTTTGAATTTAATAAACAATACCATTAGTGCAGAAAGAAAGCCTTCCTAAATCTTCTTAGTAGACCTAAAGAGCTCGGTGTGGTGCACTTGCGTGTGTGGTTTAAACATGAATAAAACTGTATCCGAACACTGTAAGATCAACCGGAATCACTCTCTCTGTACATCATGCATTGTTAAATCTTTTGAACATTGCATTTATTCATCCACTGTGCTTTTACTAGCATTGTTCGTTTAATCGCTTTATGTTCTGTTGCTAGGTTTAAAAACATAACTCAGCCAGTCATGCTCACGGAGTTGCCAGCACACCTACATCAGAGAATACCAGCAGACAATGGCCACCATCATTGTGCAGCTGTAGTGTGTGTGTGTGTGTGTGTGTGTGTGTGTGTGTGTGTGTGTGTGTGTGTTGTTATGGGGCAGTTCAGCAGTCTGCTGTATTGTGAGGGGGCGACATGCCAGGCTTGGTGGCCGCTGCCCCGTTGACCCCTGCTCGGCCGTGCCTCGTCAGGAATGTGATGACTGGCACAGTGAACAGAGCCATGTATTCATTCTGAGCAGGACTGGGCTTTGGCTCGCTCTTTACTGACACACACACGCTTGCTAGACATGCACTCTCTGAAGGGTCTGTACTGAACCTCCTTGCTGCTGATAGTCCTGAATTAAACTTCACGTCTATACTCCATTGACACAAGCAATCAGTTCAGATTTAACTGAAATACAATTGTAAAATTCAAAGTAAAGCATACTTCTATTTTTAACAAAAGAAACAGTCTTTAAAGTGAATAAATCGCCTTCACATGCTTGCAGAACTACGTTATTCCTGCAGATTTTCATCTCATCTAGATTATCATAACCGTTGTAGATCTGTTAAAATGATTTTAGATTGGCATTTTACATTAGCTTGTGATGAGACTGAATATCTCAATCTGTCACATATTATGAAATAGTGTTCCTAAATGCTGGAAACCAGAAAATCTTAGCTACAGAACTTATTTGATTAACTCACCTGTATCCTAAGTTACTAACTTAGGATATGAATGCAGTAATGAAAAATAAAATAATACATTTTGGCAGTTTGACGGATTTTCAATTGGGTGAACTTTTTTCAATCAGATTTATTTGGCATGCCAGTGAGCGACTCGCACTTTTTTTTTTTTGTAATATTTTCCAACAATACAACAACACTGGTAAGTGCATATGTGGAAAAGGGCAAGTGGTGAATGGAAAAAAATATCATCAGGAGCAAATGTGATGTTCCATTGTTCTTCTGTCCATCCTTACTAATCACCTTAGACCAATAACAAAGCCTCCCTCATGTACACAGGATGTTATTGAGTAGGTTTGTCTTCCTGAACAGGAAGTGATTCCAGTGATTCCTGGAGGCACAATCAGAACTCGATTTACACATCCAAAACAACCTCAGCACCACTGAGGAAGGCATTATTTAAGGTTTTTATTATTTTTTTAATTTTTTTTAGCTATTTTAGAAATTATATTTTTGCAGTTGAGTCAAGGTGCAGTGACTATGCAATTCAGTCAGTAAACACTACAATGCACTACAGGAGGTTCGTATTTGAATAATTGAGCCTGAGGGATCTCTCATAATATACATAATAGGGCACTATTTTTTAAAACACATTTTATTTACCGGTCACTTCCTGCAGGTTGAATCAGGGTTCATTCTTGTTGTCGAGCCCCGCTCGGAATTCATTTGTAAATGACCTGGAACCGGTTATTTTCGCCTGTTTGACAGCACTTGTAGACAATTAGTGTATTTATACCTGACGAATGAGCCTCAGTTTAAAAGGGAGCAGCTTTCTGATTCACTAGTTCAGGGCTCGTTAATTGGTGGACAGTAATCTGGGAAAAAAAAAGATGAGTATTTGAGAGGAATGAAACAAGAGCTTGAAAAAATATTGAAGCAAGGTCTCGTTAGCAAATTAGCAACATACCTTGTTTAAAAAAGAAATAAAAAGTAAACAATAAAAAAACAAATGTTTAAAGCTGAACAGACAGAAGTCTGCATTATTCTTCACCGAGTCAGATTCAAAACAGATCTCTCATCTGTTCAGAGTCCTTGGCTTTATTCAAAAGCGTTAACGTGATGCGACAATACGGAACTTGACCATTTTGAATTGTCATACTTATATCAATAAATGAATTGTTAATAATTAAGCATTAAAATGTACATCTTCACCATTCACTCATATTATTAGCATATCCGGATTTTTCTTTTTATCATATTTCTTGAGGATACCTGTCACGGTTCTCCCTGGTAGCTGTACGCAGGTACTGCACTTTTGCTCTGCCAGAAGCAGAGTGCATGACAGTTCTCAACACGTGGACTGTGTTTAAGTTTTTGTGTGTGTCTCCACCCCAGGTTGCCGGTAGACTCCATGTCCCAGCAGCCACGGTTCACTAGTAGTCACATGTCTTCCTGCACCTGTTTCACGTTGTGGTTAATGAGCACTGATGTGTGTGGGTATATATAGTTCTTGTTTTCACATAGTCTTTGTCTTTGGCTGTTTAGACTCACGTCTCTGTGTCACGGTGTTTGTGTTTAGCCTGAGTGTTTGTTTAATGCCACAGTGTTTATGTATATCAGTCTTAGTGTCTTTGTTTGGTTGTTTTGTTAGATATTAAATCTTCAAAATATGCACTTGCATCTGTCTCAACTCCCCGAACGTGACAGAACCAAAGACCTTTATCATGAATGCAGCGGATTTTTTCCCCCCTGAAGCCCAGTACACGGAGTGGCTTTCCGGCTTCTTTGCTAGACGCAGTTGGTCACTCTCCCTTCCTGCTCCACGGAGGACATCGTTCTTCCCTCTTGCTCCGCTGAGATCTTCGTTCCTCCCTTGGGCCTCGTGGAGGACCTCACTCCCCTCACGGGCCTCGCGGAGGACCTCGCTCCCCTCACTGGCCTCGCGGAGAACCTCGCTCCCCTCACGGGCCTCGCAGAGGACCTTGTTTTGCTGTCCTGCACCACTGGTTACTGCGCGCTGTTTCCCTGCTCGGCGGAAGTTGTAGCTCTGCCTTCACGTTTGGACGTGGACTTCGCGCGGCCTTCCTGTGCAGCCGTGGACTTCGCGCGGCCTCCCTGTGCAGCCGTGGACTTCGCGCGGCCTCCCTGTGCAGCCGTGGACTTCGCCCGGCCTCCCTGTGCAGCCGTGGACTTCGCGCGGCCTCCCTGTGAAGCCGTCGACTTCACGCGGCCTCTCTGTGCAGCCGAGGACGCTTTCGCTCGACCTCTCTGTTCCGCCGAGGACGCCATCGCTCGGCCTCTCTGTTCCGACAAGGACGCCGTCACTCGGCCTCTCTGTTCCGCCGAGGACACCGTCGCTCGGCCTCTCTGTTCCGCCGAGGACGCTGTAGCTCAGCCTTGGGCCACGGGTTCTGCTTGGGACATTCTGGCCAGGAGGCCAGGTCCGCCAACAGGGGGGGTGTTTCGTGCTTGTGGGGGGGTCTGTCATGGTTTGCTCTGCGGAAGCAGAGTGCATGACAGTTCTCAACACGTGGACTGTGTTTACATTTTTGTGTGTGTCTCCACCCCAGGTTGCCGGTAGACTCCATCTGCCAGCAGCCACTGTTCACTAGTAGTCACATGTCTACTGTTTTCACGTAGTCTTTGTCTTTGGTTGTTTAGACTCACGTCTCTGAGTCACGGTGTTTGTGTTTAGCCTGAGTGTATGTTTCATGTCACAGTGTTTATGTATATCAGTCTTAATGTCTTTGTTTGGTTGTTTTGTTGTTATGTTACAGTGGTGTGAAAGAGTGTTTGCCCCCTTCCTCATTTCCTGTTCCTTTGCATGTTTGTCACACTTAAGTGTTTCAGAACATCAAACCAATTTAAACAATAGTCAAGGACAACACAAGTAAACACAAAATGCAATTTGTAAATGAAGGTGTTTATTATTAAAGGTGAAAAAAAATCCAAACCATCATGGCCCTGTGTGAAAAAGTGATTGCCCCCCTTACTATAACTGTGGTTGTCCACACCTGAGTTCAATTTCTCTAGCAACACCCAGGCCTGATTATTGCCACACCTGTTCACAATCAAGGCATCACTTAAATAGGAGCTGCTTGACAC
>JAFFST010051968.1:63609-76109 GCA_022414735.1 Noturus placidus
TGTGGACAACCACAGTTATAGTAAGGGGGGCAATCACTTTTTCACACAGGGCCATGATGGTTTGGATTTTTTTTCACCTTTAATAATAAACACCTTTATTTACAAATTGCATTTTGTGTTTACTTGTGTTGTCCTTGACTATTGTTTAAATTGGTTTGATGTTCCGAAACACTTAAGTGTGACAAACATGCAAAGGAACAGGAAATGAGGAAGGGGGCAAACACTTTTTCACACCACTGTATATTTAGGACACAGTGGAGGACAGGACTATCACGTTACGGAAGGATTCAAGACAATAAGTGCAAAGTAAAGGCCTGAATACAACCTCTTTTCAGTAGCCAGTGGGCGTGGCCATCTACTAAGAATTTGCACAGAAAGGTTCACACCGCACAAACACGTTATGGCCAGCGCACTAAAAATGCATCTCTCCTCAACAGCATCGGAAAGTTCCAATTATTAGAACAGTTAGAATAATCTTTTTCATAAATTCAATGCGTTTGAAAGCCCAACTCAGCCATGAACATTTAAGAAGTGCATAGAAGAAAAGAATAACTGAATATAAGGTGAATGCAAGTTGAATGCTTAATGTCATTTTGGTTTCAAATGCAGTTCTAAGCTCATAACAGGAAATGACTTCAGAACAACAGAGGATCCTAAAACTGAGCCTATAGTACACTGAAAGCACTCTGAGGCAGACAATATGTTTGTAAAATGGTCATGAACATAAATTAATATGGGCTAACAGTCTATGCAGCCATTGTTAGATGACTTGATAAATCAGAAAAGCAGCTGAAATTTCCAATGTACATCAAGACACTGTTCAATTGATCCAATCAACAAAAATAAGAGGTTTTAAACAGTGTAAAAGATGTCCCTATGACATCATCAATTCCAGGAAGAAATACACAGCATGCAACGCTTGTTTAATGGAAAATCACAGACGACCTAACCTACTGTAGAGCTCTATTTGGGTCTAGATCTCAACTGTTAATAGAATAAAAGTACGTTTCTATTCTTCGGTGGTAAGTTACTAATATCTATTTGATTTTATTTTTATATGCGAGCAGTCTGAGCTTGCCTGACTCGTGGTCAAAGTTCACCGATGACAACATCCTGCACTCTCAGAGCCAGCGTGCAGCGTCACACAAGCTCCGCGATGAGATCGAGGTTCTACTCAACATCACCTCCAATGAGATGTGGAACCAGTTCAACACTGTCAACATCGCCTTCAGCAACCGCATCTCTGAAATGGCTGATACCAAGAACAGCCTACAGGCTCACTTGGCCAAGGTGAGGTCCATGACACGTCTCTCATATCTCTGCCTTGTTTAAACACGTGCATGATTTAAAAAAGACCATGGAGTGGTTGCCAGACTGTAACCACAGCCTTTTGTTGTGAAATGTGGTCATTGTTGAAATGTTTGCACGTGTTAGTGCTAGACCATTCCTTTGAAGGATGCGTAGAACGTCCCCGTGGTTAAAACTCCTGAATGATTTGTGACATTGTTATTCCTTTTCAGAAGCAAATCTTTAATCATCTAGGATCAGTCTAAATGACAATAATGGAAACCAGACGCGGTGTTGATAAATTTCATGTGCAGCTGTTTTAAGTGGTGCTAACACAGCTGTAACAAGGGAATTCCTTCCATATCTTATCTTGATATTAAGATGATTTACAGACGACAACCAAGCCCTTTACATGAATGTATTCATCATTGCAGGTTTCTCAATTCCTTAAATTCCTCAAGTCCATTTCATAACTGTATCAGTGTGTACCAGCCAAAATCATATTACACAGACCAGCATTCAAATGGACGTAATTGTATTTTAGGCTAAATAGAGAATCTGGTGTATGTGTGTGTACGGACTGCACCATGTGTGTGTGATAAGCCCAGGGAAGAAAAAAACTACTAAACACTGTGTACTATTGTGTAGAAGGGTAACTGCTAAGGTCTTATCAGAAGCTCAAGGTAGCTAATAAAGTGTCATCACCTACAGTGTGAGCAGTGTAAGCAGTGGACTAAATTGCATGTCTAACGTGACCTGTGTGTAGAACCTTTAAATAAATTATCCTCTTTCTGAGATTTTCCTACTTCATAATGTGTGTCAGTATGCAACCATTTTGGGAGAATTCATTCATCATTGGTAAAATTGGTCATTATTGGTATAATTATTGGTATCATTATTATTATCATTATTGGTATCATTATTGGTGGTTTTGGATCATGCAAACGTGGATATTTGTCAAAATATTGTTTGTACGACTCTGTCTTCAAATAAATTCCCATCCACATCAATAGCAGTTTGAAAACATCTACATTCACCAGAAAATGATTTGAAAATGCCAACATGAGCGGGTCAGTCCTTTGATCGGTGCCATGCACACACTCCTTCATACCTGTGGCAGTTTACTGTACATAAAGTACCCAGGGGACAGGCGCCCAAGCTTAGACTCAAACCTGGATCAGTGGACAATTTATCTAGCCATTGACCAGCTGCTAATCACTAACTTAGAGAGAACAAATTAATAGCACTATGCAAAGAACGAATACCACACCAATCCATGACCATGAAATTCCCCACATGTACTCGACCATAATTTAAATGCCCTCCCACCCACACACAAGTTGATCAAAAATACTGGGAGCTCTAGACCAATCCATGCACATCTACAATTATGTTTCTCTAAATTTACTAGGTACAAAACATGTACATCTGCCTTAGCAGCAAGGATTTTGACCTTAAGACTTCTTTACAACCTTCTGGTCACTAGATAATACTTGTAGTACACAAGTAATACTTGTAGGTGGCATGAACAAGCATGGCAGGATTTTAGAATAGCAGATTTGACTGTTATGTTTAATCTGTCCACATCTCCACTCTTTCCTTCAGACCCTTCAGGAGATCTACCAGACCGAGATGCTCATTGACACCTTAAAAAAGGCGATTCGTGATAAGGAGAACCCTCTGAAAGTGGCTCAGACCCGTCTGGAGGAGAGAACCCGTAGACCCAATGTGGAACTCTGCAGAGACAGCCCATATCATAGGTGCAAACTTAACAAAGTCAAAGATATACAAAAAAAAATCTGACATAATATGCTATGTTTTATATTTATTAATATACATATATACATACATATACCGTATCTCACAAAAGTGAGTACACCCCTCACATTTGTGTAAATATTTGATGATATCTTGTCATTTGACAACACTGAAGAAACGACACTTTGCTACAATGTAAAGTAGTGAGTGTACAGCTTGTGTAACAGTGTAAATTTACTGTCCCCTCAAAATAACTCAACACACAGACATTAATATCTAAACCGCTGGTAACAAAAGTGAGTACACCCCTAAGTGAAAATGTCCAAATGGGGCCCAAAGTGTCAATATTTTGCAGTTCACCAGAGCATCACAGGTTGCCACTTGAGTCCTCTTCCACCCCTCCATGATGACATCACAGAACTGGTGGATGTTAGAGACCTTGTGCTCCTCCACTTTCCATTTGAGGATGCCCCACAGATGCTCTATAGGGATTAGGTCTGGAGACATGCTTGGCCAGTCCATCACCTTCAAACTCAGCTTCTTTAGCAAGGCAGTGGTCATCTTGGAGGTGTGTTTGGGGTCGTTATCATGCTGGAATACTGCCCTGCAGACCCATCTCCAAAGGGAGGGGATCATGATCTGCTTCAGTATGTCACAGTACATGTTGGAATTCATGGTTCCCTTAATGAACTGTACCTCCCCAGTGCCGGCAGCACTCATGCAGACCCAGACCATGACACTCCCACCACCATGCTTGACTGTAGGCAAGACACACTTGTCTTTGTACTCCTCACCTGGTTGCTGCCAAACATGCTTGACACCATCTGAACCAAATAAGTTTATCTTGGTCTCATCAGACCAGAGGACATGGTTCCAGTAATCCATATCCTTAGTTTGCTTGTCTTCAACAAACTGTTTGTGGGCTTTCTTGTGCATCATCTTTAGAAGAGGCTTCCTTCTGGGATGACAGCCATGCAGACCAATTTGATGCAGTGTGCGGTCTGAGCATTGACAGTCTGACCCCCCACCCCTTCAACCTCTGCAGCAATGCTGGCAGCACTCATATGTCTATTTCCCAAAACACAACCTCTGGATATGGCTCTGAGCATGTGCACTCAACTTCTTTGGTGGACCATGGCGAGGCCTGTTCTGAGTGGATCCTGTCCTGTTAAACCGCTGTATGGTCTTGGCCACCGTGCTGCTGCTCGGTGTCAGGGTCTTGGCAATCTTCTTATAGCCTAGGCCATATTTATGTAGAGCAACAATTCCTTTTTTTCAGATCCTCAGAGAGTTCTTTGCCATGAGGTGTCATGTTGAACTTCCAGTGACCAGTATGAAGGAGTGTGAGAGCGATGACACCAAATTTAACACAGCTGCTCCCCATTCACACCTGAGACCTTGTAACACTAACAAGTCACATGACTCCAGGGAGGGAAAATGGCTACTTGAGCCAAATTTGCAGATGTTCACTTAGGGGTGTATTCACTTTTGTTGCCAGCGGTTTAGACATTAATGTGTGTGGGTTGATTTATTTTGAGGGGACAGTAAATTTACACTGTTACACAAGCTGTACACTCACTACTTTACATTGTAGCAAAGTGTCATTTCTTCAGTGTTGTCACATGCAAAGATATCAAATATTTACACAAATGTGAGGGGCGTACTCCCTTTTGTGAGATCCTGTATCTGGAAGAGAGAGAGAGAGAGAGAGAGAGAGAGAGAGAGAGAGAATATATTAATGTTGCAAAAACAAAAACTGAGATTTGTCTGGAAACAGTTGGAGTATTTTTTTTTTGCTTACAGTATACCATCCCTTCTTTCCCCATCATCTTTCTCAGGTTGGTGAGTGAAGTGAGGGAGATTGAAGACACAATACATACTCTCAAGGAGCGGCTAATGGAGGCCGAAAACACTCTGCAGAACCTGGTGAAGACCAAAGTGGCTCTGGAGCATGACCTCTCCATCAAAGCCAACTCACTCTTTCTTGATCAGGAGAAATGCATGAGCATGAGGAAGAGTTTTCCCAGCACCCCACGCCTGGTGGGATATACTTAGAGTCCAGAATTCCTTTCATGTTATTACAGCTCCAGTTTTCTAGACCCAAGATTTCGAAAATATAAAGAATTTATTACACCTGTTTCAAAATAATACATTTGGTTAAAATCTTTTTTACATATAACAGATTAAAATAAAAGTATTTCTGATGAGGAACATACATTGAATAGTCTACAATAACCAATGAATTCATCTATCATCTATAAATCATCATAGAATCAAAGCTCGAAATTATTTAAGCATAGTATGTGCAAAGTATGTTCAATATCAAAGGGGATCGATACAAATAGAGAACAATACTCAGCCTAAAAGAGAACCTTGAGCAGTTACAAACTGGTAACAATTAAAGTTCACAACTTGTTAAATAAGTAAATGTGCTGAGAGTTCTTCTGCTTATATTGACGTTCCCTGGCCATCCTCAGAATCAGCTGACTGTGTTGTGAGATTGTCTCATTACGCTTAGCTTGTTAATGCACTGTAAAAATGTGACTGGTGCTAATCCTCACTTGTAGTTACGTGATGTTAAAAAAAGCCCAGAAATACAGTGGCGCAAAAAAGTATTTAGTCAGCCACCAATTGTGCAAGTTCTCCCACTTAAAAAGATGAGAGAGGCCTGTAATTTTTACCATATGCACACTTCAACTATGAGAGACAAAATGAGAAAAAAATAATCCTGAAAATCACATTGTAGGATTTTATAATGAATTTATTAGTAAATTCTGGTGGAAAATAAGTATTTGGTCAATAAAAAAAGTTCATCTCTATACTTTGTTACTGTATATACCCCTTGTTGGCAATAACAGAGGTCAAACGTTTTCTGTAAGTCCTCACAAGGTTTTCACACACTGTTTTTGGAAGACTTACATACTTGATGCTAATCTTGTATCGGTTCATCCTGCTACAGTACCATATAAACTAGACAAGCTATACTTAAGTTTATAATCAAAGACTATTTCAATCTTCATTATTTCTATTAAAATCTGTTTAAACTTAGTCATTGTCATATCATTTCCTCACTGTGGACTAAAATCAACAGAATATTGGTGATTGTTTTTGGAAAACAACGGTGATCCGTGATTGGTTGTTGGAATCAGTTATTAGTTGATGGGAACACCAGTGATGAGTGATTAGTCATTGAGAACAGTGGTGATCAGTAAGTGGTTATTGGGAACAATAGTGATCAGTGATTGGTTGTTGGGAACAATTGTGATTGGTCTTTGGGAACGATCACTATGTTTCCATCTATGTATTTTTATGCTAATTATGTGAATAAACTCTCCAAAATGCCTCATAAAAAAACTCATGCTATTTTTCTACTCGATAAGAAGACATGCGCATAATCTACGATGGAAACACATTTAGTGAATAAATTCCTTGATGCACATCTAAAACCTCATGAGACTTTGCCTCAACAAATCAAGTAAAAATGGCGGAGACCATTTTCTTCGGAAGGGTCGATTTTGTTTTGGTTTTGTGCTTCATTAGCAAATGTTTTGTGTGATATTCCATTTTTCTTTTTTGCATAAGTTAAATAGAAACATAGGTAGTAGTGATTAGTGATTCTTCATTGGGACATCGAAGTGCAGCTCAATCAGGCTTCGTACACTGGTGTTGAGTCCAGTGAACCTGCTCTCTCATCCTGTATAACCATCATCTGTAACGTGAGCTGGAGAACCATATTAAGTGCATCATTATTTAAATAAAGTTTGCTAAAGGAGTTTAAAAAGTTACCAAATTATACTGCAACAGACTTATATGTTTGCATACAGTATATTGTGACTGACATATAATCTCTTATAATAGTCATGCCTCTATAAATTTGTATTGTCTCTTTATCCTTGGTGAGTAAAGCGTGACATGCTTTACAAAGAAGAAATAAAATGGATTCTGAGTTACACCTTAGTTTACACACGCCTGTCATTTATGTTAGTATGCCACTTCCCTACAGGTTAATTAACTCTCCGAATTCCATCAAAAGAACCTTTCTTATATTAAATTAGTAAATTTCTCATTTGTAAGTTGCTTTGGATAAAAGCGTCTGCTAAATGAATAAACGTAAATGTAAATTATTTCCCACCCATAGAAGAGATGTTTTGGACTGATGTTTCCATTGAGGTAGAATTTTAGAGATAAAATCTCCTCATGAACGTCTCCATCTCCACCCAATTCTGACCTTTTTGTTCAAGAAGAACTTGTGCAATACAAAATAAGCCTCATTGTTTGCCACATAAAACTGTGACTCTCCATGCTTTCACTGCGTTTACAATGAAGGGCTTGGTCTTGGTCTCTGATCTCAAGAGATTTATCCTTTCAGGAGCCATAAACTCAGTCAACCATCCTGGATGAATCATTCAGAAAGTTGCACTTTCCACAAGTTTACTTTCTGAGTCACTTGCATACTTTTCATATTTACGCTGTGGTTCTAGTGGCCGCTACAACAGAAGACTCATAGCAGGAAAACTTTATACTGAGACGCGAGCCTGCAATTAAAAATCTGGTCCTAGCTGTGCATGAAAATCCCTCTTACACCTGCAGTTTAAGAATCTAGGAGTTTTTTTTTTAGCTGTGTTTGTAATATAAACACTTCTTATTGTTACCTCAACACAGCAGAAAGCCCTACTATCAGATCCTCGTTCATTAAGCTGGATAGAAAAAGATTTATTCATAAATTGTTTGCAGCAGGATTTAGGCATTAAATCTTAAATCTAGTTCTTTCAGGAACATGTTTGCATCCTATGAGAGCTGCTGAATTTGTGTATATTTAAGTACTGTATAAGGAGACTCACTAACATGAACCTTGATTTATCAGCTTCAAATCATATAACTGACGACTAGTTACTGCAGTTTTATAGACGGGGATATGCCGACAAGTTTAGATAACTTTATTTTTAACTTATTTCAATTACACATATAATTAATGAACATTTTGCTTTATAAACAAATAGTAGCCGGTGCACTGCAGTGACTGAGCTGCATTACTGGAAGATTTAGCACATGCTGCATTTACTGTAGGAGGCTGTTTCATCTTTCACTGTTTTATCATCTTTTTGTCATTTTCCTTCTGTCAGTAAATGTAATCAAACAGTGCTATGAAAGTGATTGGCAATTTCCATCCATCTTTTTTTCCATAACGCTTATACTAGACGGGGAGCCTGGAGCCTAGGGGACTTGGGGTACAAGGCAGGGGACACCATGGATGGGGTGCCAACCCATCGCAGGGCACACATCTCACACAGTCACACATCCATGCACACTATGGACAATTTGGACATTTTAGTGAACACTTGTAGTTGTTATTTCAACTTAGTTTACATATGACAGAAATAAATCATGATTAAATAGTTTTAAAGTTCTAACAAACTAAAAACATGGCCAAAAATGAGTACAAATCCCAAAGTAACACAAAGACACATCACCATCTCTGCTGTCTGACATTTGCTTTTTAGCATTAATCAAAGTCTGTCTCACCTATAGTCCATCCATCCATCCTCTACTGCTTACTCCGTTATTAGGGTTGGACTTTTTCCCAAAGCTTAAATTCTGACACTCCAAAACCAGGAATATTACTGTCAAATCCATCCATCCATCCATCCATCCATCCATCCATCCATCCATCCATCCATCCATCCATCCATATACCGCTTATCCTTCGTTCAGGGTCACGGGGGAACCTGGATCCTATCCCAGGAAGCATCGGGCACACCCTGGACAGGGTGCCAGTCCATCGCAGGGCACAATCACATACACACTCACACTTCCATTCATACACTATGGACACTTTAGACATGCCAATCATCCTACCATGCATGTCATACCATGCATGGGCGGCTGTGGCTCAGTCGGTAGAGCGGGTTGTCCACTAATCCAGTAATCGTAGGGTTGGTGGTTCGAATCCTGGCCCGGGTGATCCCACGCCGAAGTGTCCCTGGGCAAGACACTGAACCCTACGTTGCCCCGATGGCAAGCACCTTGGATGGAAACTACCATTGGTGTGTGAGTGTGCTCTCATTTGTAAGTCGCTTTGGATAAAAGCGTCATTTAAATGTGTAAATGTAAATGTAAATGTCTTTGGACTGGGGGAGGAAACCGGAGTACCCGGAGAACATGCAAACTTCGCACACACATGGCCCTGGCGGGACTCGAACCCTGGAGGTGTGAGGCGATCGTGCTAACCACTAAGCCACTGTGCGCCCCGTCACCTATAATAGTTTGCATAAATATGCGCCTCATGTAATGTCATGCAGAATTCCCAATGTTGTTTAGGCCACAATATGGTTAAAATCTATTAAATGTAGCTGAGCACTGATTCTATGGAGATATGGCGTCTTTTTTCAAAACACATTTGATATCATTGCGTATCTTAATGCTGTTTGAAACAAGTAAGAAAAAAAAATGTTTTATGATTGAGTCTAAGGAAAATATATTCTTTGTAACATTCGACTCATAAAAAAAAATTAGATAAGCAAATGTCAGACTTTTCTATCGCTCATTTAAAACAATAAATGTCAGCCAAAGTAATGTACAATAAAATCAAGTAAGTAATTTCAAACAGAATAAAATAAAAAATATAATGAAACAATATCAAAACATCGTATGAAATGTCAGTACAAGGATGGTTTCACTTTTGAATTTTAAAAAAGTTTACTTTGATGGATGCCTTTATAAAATACTACTACTACTACTACTACTACTAATAATAATAATAATAATAATAATAATAATAATAATAATAAAGTGGAGGCAGCAAACTTGTTATATTGATTGTGTACTTAAGTAGTGGAAACTGAGCAATAAAAAGTGACTTGCTTTTATTAGTTTACTTCATGAGAGGATTAAAGTCTCCCATAGAAGAGATGCAAGAGAATAAGTCAAGTCATTATTCAATTAGAAATTTGCTAATGAAGATCTAATGTAGAAGATGAGCCTTTGTTCATTTTTCCTGACCACAGTCTGCCTTGTTGCCTCTGCTATCTCTCCATCCCACAACAGCACATTCCAGACTTGCACTGCCTCTGCTCTCAGGTCACATGTTCTGCACATCAAAACCTCTCACCACTTCATGATTAGACTTGCTGAGAGATACGTAGTAAGACCTCACTCATATCGTCGTGTCAACATGGCCGATGTGTTGTACGTGGAGATGTGCGCGTGTGTTTCTCTCCGCAGCAAAACATATAATGAAGTGAACACAAATAGTTGGCCTTCGCCCCCTGCTCTCAACCCCGGTCGCCTCTGGAATCCTCGCTGCAGTCTTCACATATCCACAGTTTATTTTTAACAGAGATTGGGCCTGTTATAGAGAGAAAATCTAAATCAGATTGTGAACACTTGCATGTTCATCCCATAAATGAGAAAAATAAAAGGAAAGTCGAAAACTCTATTTCTGGTGCTTTTCCTGTCACTATTTTCCAGCAAAATTCCTCATCATATTGAGAAATCCAATGTAGCAGAAGTAGAGATAGAAAATGTTGGACTCAAAGTCTTAGAATAAAGTGCAGCTATGTATATGACATGAGATTCGACTCAGCTAGTTAGTGATCTACATTTACATTTATTCATTTAGCAGACGCTTTTATCCAAAGCGAGCTCATTGAGAGCACATTCACACACCAATGGTAGCAGAGCTGCCATGCAAGGTGCTAGCTTGCCATCGGGGGATACTTGGGGTTCAGTGTCTTGCCCAAGGACACTTTGGCATGGGATCACCCGGGCCGGGATTCGAACCGCCAACCCCATGATTAGTGGACAACCCGCTCTACCGACTGAGCCACAGCCGCCCGTATCTATGAGATCTATGACATGACGAGCACAATGGCGTTGACGGTGATATTAGCATGAAAGTTGATGCTTTTGAATTGCATTTGTTGAAGAGTCTACAGATAACAAGGCAAGAGAGCTGGCTAGAATATAAGACTAAAGTGCCGCCACATTGCTCTCTTTAAGTAAATGTGAAGCAAGGACAAAATCCCACAGCACCACTATCAGCAGGTAGTCAACTACCAACATGTGTCATGTAGGAAACTGTTATCCAAAGTAAAAATAAATAAATAAATAAATAAAGACCAACATGTTTATGATGAAAGTTCAAAGTAGCCAAAACTTGTTTTAGGTAAAATTATTGTATTGTTAAAAATATGACTACAGTAAAAGATCGGTAAAAGTAGTCATCAAAATGAGTAAGTGACTTCTTTAGTGAGAATAAACAACATGAAAGCATTTCAAGACAAACACATTTCTCAGCATACACGTACACTATCTGATTTAAATTTCCAACACGAGGACATGTAACATAAAACATGCTAACATAATTCATGTATTAACACCTGTAAACATAAGGTCAACCTCTTTTCTGTTAAAGAAAAGAATATTAACAATATGTGTACAATTATCTGCTTGCTAACTAAGTGACATAGCTAATGTTAGCAGTTAGCATTACGATAGATCGACACCGCCACACTATACGTTTTTGTAAGCTGTAAGGTCGATTTCTGGACAATGTTCACAGTTATTATATGCATGAAAAAAAGATTCAATATATAACTCTGAAAGATTCCATGTGGAAACCTAGAATAATGATCTGAGTAAACAGAGAGATTAACCTTCAGGAAAACAAGACACATTTTTGTGTTTTACTTTTGACAGGAAATACTTCAGCACATGGCCACAGACACCGCCTCTGCTGAGTCACTGGTCTCCTCCAGAAATGTATCTATCATATCCTTTGTCGAACTTTAACACAACTAGGAACACTTGATAGCTGAAAGGATCCTGGAATTATTTACATGACTTCTTTGAAATGTAAGGGTGTGACTGACAAAAATAATTAAATAACCTAATGACCTCAAATGACTCACAGAATATTTGACCATTTTAATGTTTTTATATTTGGGCATGAAAGAATCCCTGGGCATTAATCTTTTCTAGCATTCATGATCATAAAAGAACTATATACTGAAAGACTACTGCTTAGTAATACAGTGGTAACTTTATCATGCTAAAAAAAACATTCTGTATATCTAGCTGTCTAATACAAGAGTATTTTGTCATATAATTGTCTTTTAACAGGTCTGAGACACCCTCGCCCTGACGAATTAGGCATAAATTCACAGCGCTTTCCTCAGGCACAAAATTTTCTTTACAGCTTAAATACAGTCAAAAAGGTCTAAACCTCGCAATTCTGCCTTATCTCAGCACCACAACTCTCTCTGCAATCCAACAACTCTTGTGGAAAAACCAGCACATAAGTAGGCTAACACTAACAATGTACAGGTGTAATCCGGTCCTCATTAACCACTCGCTAACACTCAAAGGCGTGGAAAGCTAATATTCAGAACGATTATATGAAAGCATGTCAATACACCAAAGATATTTACAGTACCACACAACCTAATGATGTTCCC
>JAFFST010051968.1:89196-108493 GCA_022414735.1 Noturus placidus
CTACTGTCGCTGCGTCTTGGACCCACAGTGCATCTGTATTCCCATGGTGGGCTCCCGCCCAGTGCTGGACCTGAAAAGAGAGGTCATGTAAGGCCAGTAACCACTGGGTTACCCTGGCAGTAGCATCTTTGGCCTTGGCCATCCACTGTAGTGGGGCGTGGTCTGTCACCAGGATGAAGTGCCGATCGGCCACGTAATATTGGAGCTCCTTGATGGCCCATTTTATCACCTGGGCCTCTCTTTCCCCAGCTGTATATTTCTTTTCGGCGGGGGACAACTTCCGACTGATGTAGAGGACTGGGTGTTCCTCGTTGTCAAAAGTCTGTGACAGGACTGCTCTCAGCCCGGTTTCAGACGCATTGGTGTGCACGGTGAATGGAAGGGTAAATCTGGGTTGCATAGCACTAGAGCACTGGTGACGGCATCTTTTAGAGTGTGGAAGGTCCTCTCCGTTTTGGCTGACAACTTCACCCAGTCTGGCTAGCCATTTTCCGTGAGATCTGAGAGGGGGGAGGCTACAGAGGAGAAATTAGGCACAAACCGGTGATAATACCCCGCCAACCCCAAAAAACAATCCCTGTTTTTTGATGTAGGCCGTGGATAGCCTTTCACCGCCTTAATTTTCTTCACCTGGAGCTTCAGCATTCCCCGGTCGATACGATACCCGAGGTACTGTGCTTCTGTTAGGCCCAAGTGGCACTTTTTTGGCCATCAGCCTGGCCTCCCCCAAGTGGAACATCTGGTCCGACCACGTGGAGGAATGGATAACCACATCTTCTAGGTAGACCACCGCAAAGGGACAATGTGGATACAGGACAATGTCCATTAATCATTGGAACTTTGCGGACGCCCCGTGGAGCCTGAAGGGGAGAACTCGGTACTGCCAGTGGCCGTTCACCGAGCTGAAGGCCCTCTTCGGTCTTGCCTCTGGGGCTCGGGCCACTTGCCAGTATCCCTTGGTTAGGTCCAGGGTGGATATAAATCAGGCCCTACCCAGTCGCTCCACTAGGTTATCCACTCGAGAGAGGGGATAGCTGTCAAATTCTGAGACCTGGTTCAGATTCCGGAAGTCATTGCATAGCCACATACTTCCACCGGGTTTCGGTATGACCACGATGGCTCTGCACCAGGGGCTATTGGACTCCTCGATGATGTTGTCTTGCAGCATTCAGCCAACCTCTTCCTCTATAGCCTGGTGGTGGGCCTCTGGGACCCAATAGGGCCGCTGCCGCACCACTACTCCCAGTGGCATCTTGATTTCAAGGTGGACCAGTTATGTCATTCATGGGGGGGTAGAGAACACATCTGTGAACTGACCCACTAACTCTGATAACTCCTGTCTTTGCCCAGGAGTGAGGTCTTCCCCCAGCTGGACCAAGGTACCCTCCTCATGGCCTGTCTCTAGGGTCATGAACGCAGACACCACTGGTGCTGGGTCCACCCATTTTTTTAACAAATTTATGTGGTATGTTTGGGTGTCTGCTCACTTACTGGGCTGTTGCAGGTGATAGTTCACGGCCCCCTTCCTCTTGCGGACTGTGTATGGCCCTTGCCATTGGGCTAGCAACTTGCAGGCACTGTTCTGCACCAGTAGGAGCACCCGATCACCAGGTCGGAACTCCTGGGGTTGTGCTGGGAAATTGTACACTCGCTTCTGCTCCTCTTGGGCAGCTCTCATATGCTCCTGGACGATCGGGGCCACTTGGTCAATCCTCTCCTGCATTTCCTGCAAGTATTAAATGACCGAGCAAAATGGGGAGGGCTTCCCGGGCCACGTCCGGCACACGTCCGGCACTATACCACAGTATAGTTGGGGTTGAATTTAAATAATTTGTGCAGATTTCAGGTTTAATTTGAGAGTAGATACATCCAATTTCTTTATATCTGTAGACCACAACTTATTTTTAATAAGTTTGATCAAATTGTTTATTCAAGATCATTTATTTATTCAAGATTTATTTTTTCCTGTGATATTGCGATACAAAAAGTTTTCTTCTTCTGAGTTTGCATAGCAGTAGCATACTAGCATTACATAATTACACCTGTAATGTAATTGTTATTATGGCAATTCTGTCTATTTTCTAACATTTTGATCAAAGCATTTAGGCAATATATCTCATGCTTCACTTGATAACAATGGAGATGTCCCGTCCGTCAGATGGCTGGCAGGGAAACTAACCATCTATTCATGATCACTGTAGTATCCAGGATGGTATATTTCTTGGTCATCTTCTTAAGTGACAGACACTAATTTGGAAATCATTTAGCATTGAAAAGCTAAGGCTAGATATACGGAGATATACTTTATTGATCCCTATGTGGAAAATTTTGGGGGAAATATAGTGCAACTCCCCACAGGCCATCAATTTCTGGTTTGAACCCAGGAGCTCAAAGCTGCAATACAGAAAGTCCACTATTGCACCAGCTATTTTCTCTTGTATTAGTCCCTGATTAAATTTAAAATGGATGCACTCATCAATGATGTACATCTTGTATACCTAATAATGCATTTTGCCATAATGAGAAAAATATGTTCTGAGCAAACAAGTTTTATCACAAGAAAAAAATGAAAAGTTTTAATCTCGAACATTGTACACTGAACTATAAATGACACAGATAGTTTGTCAGGTAGCAGACTTACACAAATATTAAACATAATAAGCTACAGAATTGTGTAATTACACAAGACATGTTTTTAACAGCTATTTGTGAATGTTTTTGAATCCTACATTAGACTAACCTGTAATTTATAGTGTGTTCCACTTTGTTTCCTTTCCAGGTGCTTGTATGTGATTGTTATTGCCAAGTCAAATATTTTAATGGCATACCTACTCTAGATTGTGACTTGACTTCAAGTCAAGTCGATATGCAAACATAGATAACTTTACGTGATAATGGTGGACATCAAACAATATGTTGAGTAATAAAGGGCTGCTCTTTGTCCATAAAAAAAAAAAAAAAACTTTTATGTTTGATTTTATCTCTTGCATGTTATGCTCAAATGTTCAGCTTGAAAGGAAGAGCTGTTTACAGACTCCTGAAAGGATCAAAGCTCATGGAACTTCTCTCTCTCTCTCTCTCTCTCTCTCTCTCTCTCTCTCTCTCTCTCTCTCTCTCTCATGACTTCCTATTAGGAAAATGAGTGACGAGAGACCTGAGGTTAAACCAGTAGTGGTATTTTGAATTGGCACATAGTGGGCGTGTCCATCTTTACACACACACACACACACACACACACACACACACACACACACACACATACCATGACTCATGAGTGCGTCTATTGAGGGATTCCCTCCCTCCAGTCCTCATGTTTGGGTTTCATTCCCTAGACAACCAAACAATTAAATGAACTGGCATCATGTGTTAGTGACACAATGTCCTTTATTTCTCAATGTACAATATTTTGACATTCGAAAACTACTGTCTAATTCTACACACTTAATTATATATATCAGCTGTAATAATTTAGCATCTATGGTGCTCAATGTTTTCCCCACAACTCTTATCTTCATATTCAAGTTTTTCCAAAATCATAACACGGAGATTAAATTCCTCAAGTGCAGTGGTCAACTGCTTTTCCGCTCTTGGTATCCATGAGAACCAGCCATGCTCCATGGCGTAAACATTAGGACTCGTGACTAAGAGACCAGTGGTTTTCCTGAGCTATTATGCACTCTGTGTGTCTGAGATATAATTATAGAAGCTCTGGCTGAATCTGAAATCAGCCTTTCTAGTCTAAATAGTCTGCTAAAATAGAACTTAGCACTGTTCAATCCCATAATGCTAGTGCTTCAGAAGGGCATGAACTCTGGAGAATGTCGGTCTTTACTACCAACATTATCACCATGAGTACTATTATTACTAGGTAACAGCTTTCATGACTTGGGGCTAAAAGAATTACTTGATTTATTAATATTAAATATTAAAATATTGTGTATGTTAGATTTTGTTTCCTGGGCTTTTCATCCTGAAAAGGACAGCATTTTAGACATTTCTAACAATATCTGAATGGTTAATTTCATTTCCTATACTAAATATGTCATTTAATAACACAACCTAGTTTCACTAATATGTTGCTCATCTGACACACATTTAGGCACAACAGTATGAAAAAAACCTAAACGACCAGTTAATTAATTAATTTCCAAAAGGATGAAAAGTCAGTCTATAATCTACAACAGTGCAATTATACTAATGTTAGCAATTCCAAACCATTAATATTAGATGCCTCTATGCTAATACATTAGCTATTGTATTTAAGCTGTTACCCTGAAGTTAATTAGCTAGAATGTTATGCTAATTTTAGCTAGCTAGAACCAGAACAATAGCTAGCATTTTAGATGGCTAATATTATACCTAATTGTTAGCCATCCAGGACTTACCCACTGTATGAAAGCTGTTAGTGTGTTAACTAGCTAGAAATGTATGCTAATGTTATCCATCTTCTACCATGACCAAGACAAGCGTCTTGACATGCGTCAGGAGTGAGACATAGACGGATGTAATGGAGACAATCCAGTCATTTTTCAAAATAAAACATTGTTCAGACTCAGATAGTAAATACAAAGTAAATAATGTAAGTTATTTATTCTTTCTGTGTGGCCCGGTACCAAATGACCCATGTACCGGTACGGGTCTGTGGCCCGGGGTTGGGGACCCCTGCTGTACAGCACTGTTCCTCGTAGATAAACAACACGAGGGTTTAGACATTTGCTCACAAAAAAATAAAATAAATAAATAAATAAATGCTTTTAATGGTTACGGAACAAACACATCTTGGTGAATATCAGAATATTCATATATATCTTGATATTGCCTGTCTAAAATACTCCAGCTTGGTTTGACCAACTACCAAAACACAGTCGGAGCTGCTCAAACTGGTAGTTACCAGCTGCTAAGTCCATCCATACATTCATTTTCTGTGCTGCCTATCCTTCCCGGGGTCACAGGGAGCCTTGAGCCATATCCAGGGAACTCAGGGGCACAAGGTGGAGGACACTCTGGACGGGGTGCCAGCCCATCACGTGGCACATTCGCACACATTCACACACTACTGACAATTTGGAAACGCCGAACGACTTACAAAACATGTGTTTGGACTGGTGGAGGAAACCGGAATACCCGGCGGAAACCCCTGAAGCACAGGAAGAACATGCAAACTCCGCACACACAGGGCGGAGGTAGGATTTGAACCCCAACCCTGAAGTTGCAATGCAAATTAAGTATTGATGATAATTTCTTGTCTTATTTAATTTTAAGTTGTGATCGACTGGGGACTTTTCACGATCACTATTCATGATGTAGTCTCACCTTACATCCAGTGTTCACGGATTAGATTCCTGATCTACCCTGACCCCAATCAGAATAAATTGATTACTGAAGATGAATGAATGAATGAATAAATGAATGAATGAATGAAATGTGTCTGTGATGTAGGTTCTATACAGAACCAGTTTGCTTTCTACCAGCACTTGCCAGCTGGCAGCTGAAAGAATCATGTATGCATATATTCACTGCTTAGTTACCAAAGGTGTCCAATCTTATCCGGAAAGGGCCGGTGTGGGTGCAGGTTTTCGATCCAACCAAGCAGAAGCCACACCTGAGTCTATTGAAAGCCATGATCAACTGATTAAACAGGTGGATTCAGGTGTGGCTCCTGCTGGGTTGGAATGAAAACCTGCACCCACACCGGCCCTTTCCGGATAAGATTGGACACCCCTGTTTAGTATATACACTGATCCATGTGTTTCCTCTTTCTGAAATAATAATAATAATAATAATAATAATAATAATAATAATAATAATAAAACAACAACAACAACAACAACATCAACAACAAAAAGACTTTTTACTGATGTCCCTTCAATAACAAACCTATTATAGCAGACCGAGGTGTCTTCATCACCAAACCCTACAGTCCCTCTAGGACAGGAATTTGGGAAACCCTGCTACTGGGAGTTAAGCTAGAGTTTGATTTGGGACGCACCCTTACTGTGACGTCACGTGCGTCGGAGGGCGTTGGCCTGGTGTAGACTGAAAGCGTTTAAAACTGCAGCTCTGCGTTTCAATCCGTTCCAGTCCCTCGACCCTGCTGTCGGATTTGCGGAGTAACATTGTGACCTCGTCTCTCTGCGTCTTAACAACTTCCATAATCTCTCCTGGAAATACTTTCACGCAGATCCTTGTAAGTTGGGCTTTTTATTGTAATGGTCGATGTTATTACTGCCTAGTGATTGTGGTTTATGTTCTGCTTCCGGAATAAAGAAATCCAGAGACGCACCATTTTTGCGCAACTTTACGCATCTTCGCATGCTGTGTTTGTTTTGTTTGCTTTGGGATGTTATGAGGTGTTTCCTAGCATCATCAGTGTGCGTTGTGTTTATTCCATGTAATATATTGTCAGAACAAAAATAATGCATACAAACACATCTGATGCCATTTGAAACATTTAGTAAACCTTTTTTTTTTACCCCTCTTGCTTCATTGCACAACCAAATATACAGTTTTATGTTTATTCTTCTTCTTCTTCTTCTTCTTCTTCTTATTATTATTATTATTATTATTAATGTTATTTCCTTCTAATAATCAGAGCATAGAGATAGAAAAGTAATAATATCACTAAATAGTCCCAACTGTTGAGTAAAGACAGTGCTCACGCTCACTGGGATTAAATGATGACTGTATGAATTAATTCAACACCTAGAATTTATTTATGTATTTATTTACATATTTGTCATTTTAATTGGTTTATTTGCTTGAGCTTAAAGTGCCTCTGATGACCGTATGAATATAAAAAGGTGCACTATTTCCAGGCTCATAGCTTCCACAGGCACTGCATTATACCAGAGCAAAGTGTGTCAAAGTAAAAGTAGAGCTCGGTCTGTTTATTTAAAAAAATAAATAAATAAATAAATGGAAGTAAAGGTGTGAGTCTGTGTGTGCAGAAATCCATAAGTGGAAACATGCTGATCCTTCTTTGTGGCATCGTATTCCTGCACATTGCAGTTCTGGTCCTGCTCTTCGTCTCCACTATAGTCAATGTAAGTATATGTTCTTCTTGTCATCTTGATTATTGTAATCGTCATGTTGTTTTTAATAGAAGCTCATTATTAAGAGTATGTATATCTATTTCCACAGGCCTGGACTGTAAGTCCTACCAGTAGCTCAGACCTTTGGCAGAACTGCAGCACAGTCGTCACAGGGTCTGGCTGCCAGCTAGGGGAGCATGGAGGTAGGGAATGTTTGCTGGCTCTCTCTTCTTCAGCGTTAAAATACTGTACAGGGTGGTGCTTGGAAATCAATACGCACCAGGATTTTAGACATTATTTGGCAAAGTGATGGCTAATGAGTGGCACTGTGAAATTATATATCACTCAAGGTTGCATTTGTGGAATCTGTTTGTTTGTATCTTGGTACAAAATGAATTGTTACATAATGACATTCCTGTCTGGTTCTTAAGAGATTTAGTTGAAATACCGACAATTTGGATAGCGGATCAGTTATAGACCTCTCCGATATGTGATTTGAGGTCAGACTTTGGCTGCTAACGGGGTGTGACGAGGCTTATTCCAAGGGTGCCATCTGTCCATGTCCCTCTTCTGCACCGATTTGGTTGTCTACTTTACATCAGGTTAAAACAGATCACTTATTATTCACAGACTGTGATCTCTGACCTCTGCATAACTGTAGTCTTAAAGACCCTCTGAAAAATCCTCTACCACACTCACATAGGTGTGACCGTGACCTGTTGCCTCTTCTACTGCCATCTAGGGGTGAGAATGCAGCTTCGCAATTTGAGTGGGATGCGAGATCCCCGGGCTCTAGCAGCTCATCTCGGCAGTATAAATAGTCTCCGTGGCTAAGGCTGAGCTCAAATCCCTTGTTTGGGAGTGGAGATGGCAGACTAGACTAATGGCGCAGGGTGGGGCACAGGTCGAGTATGTAGAACAGCTTAAATTTAGACTGCTATCATGTTGTGAATGTGTGAGTGTAAGGTGCTGGGAGATCCTCTGACTACTCTGTGTTTTACATAGCGTGCGGCTGGGTTGGGTCACACCCAAGGATCACATTTAGATAGTATTGGTGGTTCATAAGAAAAAGATCAGAGAGATGTTGTCTCTAGTTCACACGCACTACGGACATGCAATATATCACTGGTGTAATCTTTTTTTTTTTTTTTTTTTTTTTTTTTTTTTTTTTTTTTTTTTGAAAAATTGTTTTGAAAATTGCAGCATTGGCTGCGTCTGTAGCCGTGACACACTGTGTTCTCCGTTTGGTTTTTGATGTATCGTGGACAGGGTTGTGGAAAAAAATATTCAATTATCAGATACATGACAATTTACTCTTGATAAAATCCATTGCAGTGCAAAATGACCCATTTTATAATTTTTTTTACATTTAAAAATGTCAGCGGTACCAAGCGTTTGTGATGAAAGAAATAGTACTGAATGCTCTATGTAATGACGCAGCCGTTATTAAATTGCTGTGTGAATGTATATCCGTTCATAACGGGAAGGCTTGCTATCTTGACGATAAATAATAAAATACTGTAATACGCACAACCTGTTGGTTGGAATTTTACTGTACATGCTTCCATTTGCGATTAAGTTAATAATCACATTAAAGAGTTACATTACGCTTTTCTTTCCATGGTGGAAAAATTTAAATATTAAAACGTAACGCCAGAAAGAAAATCATAATGTAGGCTTTGTAGAAATCAAAACCTTGTGTATCAATACCAAAATTCATTCAAACTTTGAGCAGGCAGATTAGAGCTAATCTACAGCAGGTGGACTAGAGCTAATCCAGATGTGGACCAAGCGAAATATTTTGTCCGAATGAACTGAAACAACGCTGTAGAAGAGATGCATAGACATGATTAGTGACAACAGATTTCTTAGCATGCACCCCGCTCGGCTTCTGAAGCAGATTTTCTGTGCAATAACATGCAGATATATAGCTGAAAGCATCTCATTGGACCAGAGGCTAGCTACAGGGTTCGAGAGACAGGCTTCACAGATTTATATGGTGGTGGGTTTTTTTTTTTTTTTTTTTTTTTTTTAAATTTCACTTACCGTGTCAACTTTTCAGAGGCAGTGGAGCTAGTCAAAATACGGCCTGATCCTAGACAACAATCTAAATATGAATGATTAAGCATTTAAAAGATAACTGTTCCATCAAGATTTCTCATGACTTTTATGTAACTGGATCTTTACACCAATGTTATTGAAATAATCCTGATCTAGACATTTCCACTCCCATGTGTAATACATGTAGTGATCCATATTGTGATGTTTGGGAATATATAACGGCACTACGCTATTTTTGTATAAATCATGAACATGACACACCCGACTCATATGACCAATAACTAAAAATCTTGAATTGAATATTCAAAGCCATATGCAGTAAATCAAAGAATTGGACATTGGACACGATGGATTTATCCTTTCTGGATCTGTCTAGCGTATTATGAGAGGTTTAGAAACAGATGGACAAGTCCCCATATATGTGCTTTGGCCCCTTTAACAGCTAATAGGTTGAATGTCTGGTTCCGTTCCTTTATTCGTATGTTTTGGATGATGTAATCATTTCAGAAGGCATGAAGCTGAACCGGCACGTGTGCCTGTGTTTGTTCGTCGAGTGCTCATAAGTCGGTCACGTGACTACTGGGCGAGGTCATTAAAATCCCGAGCGCTTTATTTAGGCCTTTTTTTTTTTTTCTCTCTCTCCATGTGTGGTTAGTAATCAAGGAATCACCATTTGTTAGAGTACAGCAAGATCTACGAGATCCAGAGGAACATCTGCATCTGTCGTAATTACATGACTTTTAATAGAACTTACTTGGGTGCATTTTTGTTTAAACCTAAAGAGCAGTCTTTGCATGGTTTGTGTTTGTGCATTTGAATGTGTATGTAAGCCATTATAATTATGCACTGTAAGTGTAAATGGCAGGAAAGATCAAGCATCAGGAGTTCATGGGCACAGTACTGGATACTGGGAAGGAAATGCAGCTCAAGCTGTATACTTCAGAGCAAGAGCAGAGTTGAATGAAGTTCATGTGTTTTTTGTTTTGGGTTTTTTTTAGAAATTAGAAACTGAATGAACAAAGTGATGGGCCTTATTTGAATAATTTCCCATTATTTGATGTAAGGGGACATCCTGAGATTAGATGGTCTATAAATCAGTGTCTTAAAGGTGCATTTAAAAGTGGTTCTGTACACGTGACCAGCTCTTCAGTTCAATTAAACGTATGTGTAGTTTTATTTGTGTTGTTTATACACATCATCACAATGCATCCCTACCGAAGTCTGCTTGTAGATTTCGACCCTTAATAAACAAAACAGGAAGAACCAGACTCAAAATGGAACCCATCGTCTTGGCGATGAAATTGGACAGCCATATTGTAAATCATTACGGTATATTTACATACACCCAAACACACTGTCTGCTATACAAGAGAAAATTCAAACAGTACTAAGTGTGTTGAAAGGACTGTCACTATGAACTGAATGATCTGATGAGAGTCCAGGGGTGAGCACAGGAAAGTCTTTATGATAGTCATACTTCTGTTCGCATTTTTTCTGGCCCTGAAATACTCTCCATTCCCGTTCTCTCATTTGCGTTATTTTGTCTTAAGAGCCAAATCACAAGGCATACACCACTTCAGTACACAGGGTGTGGTCTGTTTAGGGAAGGGGAGCGATTCACCACACAGGGCCTCTAAAAATGACACACTGCCCCTTTATGGTGCCATGCATTTAAATTAATGCACCGGTCTTTTGTTGTGTATATAATGGCTAGAGACTGATGCAGGGATCGGTCAGTACTAACAAGGTTATTGTGCTTTTGAAAAAATAGCTGTTATTTTTGGTGATGGTGCTGTAATGCATTTACTCTGATCTAAACCCTTTAAAAGCTAATCTGGAGTCTGCTGGTATTGTTCCAAACCTGCATTGCAACATTATGCTCTGTTCTTTGTATAGACACGTGTATATAAACTATAGGAAATAGTGATCAACTGGATTTGTTCAACACCTGTTGGAACAAAAGGCATAATGACCAGCTCATTACATTTTGAAACCTGTACACAAATCCAAACAAAATTCTTAATCTCTGGATCTCATTCTGCACATAAGTCTTTAGACTATGCAGAATATTCCCTATCGTCATTAATAGTGTTAGTATCCTGGTATGTCGGTTACCAAAAGGAGAACTCTTACCCCACTGAACAAGAGTGAAACAGAGATGTAGAAACCTGAAACTACATGCCGACCCTTAGACAAGAAATAGACATGCTGAAAAGTCTCGGCATACTGCATACTACAGCCAAGTTGGAGTACTCGAATGGAGAGAACAAACCGTAAAACTCTCTTCCTTCCAGAGAAAGACATGGATCTAGTCTTAATAATGGCATATTTTATGTTCACTGCGATTTTAATCATAACCTTCCATTTCAATTCATCTAATAGCACATTTAATAATAGGTCTGGTCTAGACGCTTATTAAGCGTGCGGAAGGTGACCATGAAACACCAGGAAGAAACCAATAAGGGAACTGAGACTTGAAATGTGAAGTTATTCCCCTCTGGTTAAAACTGGAATTACATCAGGAATGGTACTAGTGAGATTACTGTTTGAACCAAGTCCATCTGTTAAAGATATTGGAGATGCAACATTTTCAGAACTTAAACAAAATCAAGGTTTAAAATGTACATAATTATATATGTTTATTTTTTTGCCAAATTAAGAGTCTCTTTGGATACTCTTATTTATTACAAAACAAGGAAGTTTTATTATATCATAAAATATTAGAGCCAGTCAAGGGCATTAGCTAGACTGTTAATCCTCTGGGGATGAGCCCAGATTCTTCTCCAGCAAAAAAAAAACTTTCTAAAACATATTTCTAAACAGACTTGTTTTTTTCTTTTTTTTTTTTTTTTTTTTTTTCTTGCATGTGAGGACTGATTGCTTAACAAATTAGAACATTGGACAAAAGGATGGATTCATCACAAAAACTTGCCTCAGGTGTTTTCATTGTTTACAGGACTACTAGACCAATTAAAATATAAAACTTTTTGGCTATCTAACGTGAGACTAGGCTAGCTTGGTGTCTCTAGCCAAGTGGAGGCACAACTAAGTGATCATTTATACAGTATGAGTTTAGCTGTTACAGTGTTCTGAAAATGACAAATAGTTAAGCTGTCCTTATGCCCTGTTCATATCATGTCCACATAACTTGGAAATCATAGACATTTACACACCTCATTTTCCTGCTCAGTATGTGAGGATGTTAGGGTTTCAGTTTCAACCCCTTTATTGGTTAAGAAAAAAAATAACTTTTCCACTCACATTAACTGATTGTGTGAGCTAGCATTGAGACCTGTTGGCCACATATCTTCATGTAAACCCTATCTGATTGGTCCTGCCTCTGTTCACTGAAGATACAAAACTATAACAGTGCTGTCTTTTACTGACGTTCTGTTATGTCGTGACAAACCACTCTAAGTGGAAAATTATTCGGGTCTAAAAAAAAATCTGAGTGAAAAATTGCCCAAGCCAGGTTACGCCCCTGGATCCATAATTATGTCCTGATATGCAAATACATTGATTAGGAAAACAGTGTGGAATATTGAGACATTCCTAAATTATATATTTAGAGTCCGATGTTCTTGAGGAGAGTTGAAATGTAGGCAGACTGTAATTTTGTCTTGTTGTCTAACGATGTGGTAATTTTTATTTATTTATTTTTTTAATTGAAAATACTGTATCAGGTTTTGAATTGCACAGAAAATTGTGTGTCAAAATAAGTGACGGATCGAGACATCACTGTACTAGAGCAGATCGATACCTGGCTCCCAAATGCAGGTTTAAAAGATTTATTTATGTTTTTTCTCTTTTCCCCTAGAACATCAGACATTTTATAGAAATATCCCAAATACCAGAAATCTTTCAAAGCTTCACAATTTCAGCCAACACACTTATTACTTATACAACTATTAGCTGTACAGCAAAACTTACAACCACTACACAAAGCTAAACCAATAACTGGCTAATATTGGCATGATTCATTATTCCAAATTGTTTCATTACTATGAAATACTTAATACAATGCAATGTAATTTTTTTTTTATTTTTTTTATGCTTTATATTTAAAGCACTTCTAGATTTTGCACTCAACCCACTGGTAGCATATGTCAGTCTTCCTACTTAAAAATAGTTGAGTACAGCAAAGCCATTTGAAAATTGATTTGTGTAATGAAATTTTAGTTTTAGAAATTGATGCTTAAAGCGAACTACAATTAACTGCAACCTGGGGAGTGTGCTGATGTATTTCCGGTTGATTCCATGTGTGTGTGTGTGTGTATATATATATATATATATATATATATACACCGTCTGAGACCAGGTTTCATTTATTAAATGAAAATTCTATTAACAGTCTAGCTTGTATGCTGGGCGTAGCCTGGCTGTCGTTATTTGAGGCTTCATACTGTCCCAATGCCACATTTGACCATATCAGTGCCACATGGTAGACCTTGAAGGGAGATTATTATTGTTCAGCCGCTCTGTTGTGAATATGCAGCCTATGAGCTGTATAATTAAAAAAAAAATACATTTCCTGGAATTGAGGAAACATTAAGCAGAACACGAAGTCTATACACCCAGATAAATTCCCATCTGAGAAATGTATTGCGCATCTAATGCAAGATTATTTAAATGCTAGCTTTAAAAGCTTCACATCTCCTCCACCCATCAAGATAAAGTACTAAGGTGGGCCTCGTTTATATTACTCTGGATCAAGGATGAGCAGACGATCAATATTTAGAGAGCCGGAATCATTTTAAGCGTCTGGAGCTTGTAGGAACAGGATACTCCCATTTGTGAAGTGCTCCAGTAAAAAAGTTTTTGGCAGGATGACAGACTTTGAGCTCTTTTAGAAAACATTTGCCTAGTATGTTTTGTCTTATGGATTCAACATGTTTGCTTGGTGTCATTTCTGTTGAATTGGTTTGATTATTTAAAATATTTAGTTTCTAGTAGCCTGTATTTTAAATAGATGAGAGGTCTGGTTCATAACTCATAGTTTTGATCCAAGTGCAGTATACTGTTCTGTCATGTAATGTAATCCTAGTGTCTTTATTTAATAAACATGTCAAACTGAACTTTGTGAGGTCTTGGAGATATATTCTGCAATAAGAGAATGTCCTAATGATCCAAATTTCTGTCGTTTTTATTTATTTATTTATTTATTTTTCAGTATGGATTCAGGCAGTGCAGGCTCTCATGATCCTGTCCATCATCTTCAGTTTCCTGTCACTCTTACTGTTTTTCTGCCAGCTCTTTACGCTGAAGAAGGGTGGACGCTTCTTCCTCACTGGAGCCTTCCAAATCTTTGCCTGTGAGTATCGTTCTATCTGAATTTGCTTGGTGAAAAAGGAACTTGCGGATTTTTAAACTGTTTAAAAACGTAAAAATGTTTTTATTAAGTGTCTCTGCCTCTAGTCTGTTCACGAGCACAACAACTTAAAAACACCATGTTCCTGCTAGGGAGAAAAGAACAAGGTTGAGATTGAAGTTGCGTAGCTAATCTGAGTTTGCTAGGAGAAAATATTCCCTCATGCCATATTCAGTTACACAGTGAAATCACATCAGATCCATACAGAATGGTCATGAAAGCAGGAATCAATGCTGGAAATCATGTCCTTGTTCCTATTGGCCTAAAACTTACAAATTCTTCAATATCCGGGTTTCTTCAGGACATTTTTCTAATATATATGGATTTTTTTTTTCGCCCAGAACATGTCCTTCCAAATTTCTCTCAAATGAGGTAATATTGATGTGACTAAACTTGTAAAACACTTTTGTCTTATTTGTATGACATACATGATTTTGTTCTAGCCTTCACAATGAAATACTAACATATTTCAGTGATGTTTTAAAATATCTAGCTCATTATATTTCCCTTAGTTTTCATTTTCCACCAAAAATATATGTATATGCTTGTACAAAAGTCTGATTATGATGTTTCGTAAATCTATGACTAACCAGCAGAGAATGACGATGCATCTGAAAATCAATTAGTTCTCCCATTCCTGCTTTATCCACACACACACACACACACACACACACACACACACCTCAGTCAATTTTACAAGCATTTTCTTGGCTGTTGAGGCTTGCTAATTAATCTAATTAGTCCTGTCACACTTTATTATACATTAGATTTTGCAGAATGTACTTAAATGCAATTACAGGCCAACATCCTGAGTCAATTTGTTCAGATATAATAAGTTTGTACATAGAGATATAATTAAACAAGGGCAATATTTACTCTAAACCTATCTTGTTGGAGGATCCTGAATGTATTTAAGGCGACGGTGCTAAGTTCTTACATGATGCTGTTTCTGAGAAAATAAAACATTATGTTCATGTGAGCTTTTAGGGGTTAGAATGCAGGGGGTTTGGCGACATTAGCAGTTAGCTGAATGTCAGGTGTGGGGGGGTGGGCTGTTTGGAGCTTGGTGTCTCCAGGTGCCCACCGGATTGGCAGCAGAAACAGAGGCCCAGACACAAATTGAAATGTCATGGCTGGCACAATGGGGGTGGCTAGTGCTCTGCCAGACTGAGACTGATCTCAGAAAGTGCTTCATCATGCTGCGGATGTGAGTGAGTGTGCTGAAAAGGGGATGAAGACAGTGTTTGCTCTGTCCACTCAGAAATGTAATGGACACTGCCTTGTCTGGTTCACTTGTGTATATTTCAGGAAATGTCAGCATTAGTGGAGGCTCACACACTAAGATCAGTGTACAGGTTTTTTTTTCACTTTGAAATTTTGCATCCTGGAAATCCATGTAAAAACTTCCATGCAAATCCTGCATCGAATGCAGAAAAGGTTCTACTTTGAATGGTTTGAGCAAGGAGAAAGCCGCTGTGGCAAGATTCTATGTAAAACCTTTGTCCCAGAGGGACAAAATTAAGAACTCTATTGTTCTATTGTATAACTAACTTTCCATCCTAACGACCAGCTACCTTTTTTTTAAATTACCAGCAGAACCTACCCAGCCAACCTACCTATATACAGAACCTGCCATCCAACATGCAGTCACAGGCCTTTGGATGGGTGAAGATTCTGCCATCCTGAAACCTTCTCTTCTGTAGGATTTGTACATGGAACTGTTAAGGTTTCCCAAAGAACATTTAGCGTTCTACATATAACCATTTTAACATACCAACTCATCAACTGAGGATGATGCTTAGACTCCACAAAAGTTACATGGATTTCACAAAAGGTTCAATGTGAAGAACCCAGGAAGATGCAAGAAACTACCCAAGAAGGACAAATTAAAGGACTATTTCGCATTCTAGATTTAACTCCATATCTACCAACTCTCCTTCCTACAATCCTCCAATCCTTGCCTATGTACTGAACCTTTGATCCTCCATACACTAAAATGTGGTTTGTATAGGTAAAAGGTTCTGTTTTCTCAAAGGGGTTCTACGTGAAAGAGAAGCCTTCGGTTTGAGGGTTCTGTCAAATCGAGGATGTGTGCAACATTTTTATGGTTCTAAATGGAACCTTCTACCCCCTTAGCTTTTCTAACCTGTCACCTTACCATCTTAAATACCATCCCGAACACGTACGTATGTAACCAACCTATCGAAACAAAAATATTCGTTATAAAGCACAATTAATAAACCAATCTATAATCTGTGGTAGTAGTGTGGAAGGTTGCATAGTTATACCATTGAATGGCATTAATCATCTTTTCTTGTCAGGTCGTTCCGTTAAGTCATATGCCCACGCATGTGACCAACCATGTGCCCACCAGTAAACCAGTAGTGAAACTTGCTGTTTTAAGTAATGAGGCTAAATATTCTCTGTTCTTCCCCTCTGTCAGGTTTGTTCGTCATGTGCGGCGCGACCATCTACACTGTGATGAAGCACACGTGGGTTCCAGCAAATGAATCATACGGTTATGCCTACATCCTGGCCTGGGTGGCTTTTCCTCTGGCGTTCATCAGCAGCTTAATCTACATCATCTTGAGGAAACGGGAATGAACAGGGTCACCCCGTTGAGGCTCGACCTCCAGACATCTAAGATCCGCTAAATTGCCTACCGCATTTGCAGACAAGTTTAAACAGTCCATATCTTATTATATAATATAACTTTACAATATCGTACAAGAAGCACCACCATGAAAAGACATAGAACAACCAGTGCGGTCATTGTTTGAAGATGTATATAGTATCTTTGGTTTAAAACCTATTTATAACACTTTTTACATGTATGTACATAGTATTGTTGTGTGTTGACAGAGCTTTTTTTTGTGTGTTTTGTTTTTCGCTAATTAAGTGCCTACAATGTGTGTTTTGTCAGAGGCACGTGCATTATTAGCCATATTGTGTGTTTTTATTTTTCTTACACTGCCAAAAACGGTTATATAAAGAAAAAAATTAAATCCTTTTGAAGTATTTTAACCAAGGAGCATGTATTAAAAATAGTGATATGCTATAGAGAACTGAAACAGCTTTAGAAATATAGACATGTGGTAACACTTACTGAAAACTTATGCAAAGCTAGATACAAAAGTTGACCCTTTTTTTGCTTTTAAAAGGATATTTTTTTTTATTTTATTCGAAAAAAAAAATGGTGCTATGTATTTACCATTCCTATAGCCATTTTGATTTTATGTAGTCAGACTGAAGCGAATGCCTGCGAGTAGACGTGATCGCTCTGTATACTTACTTCTGTACATACAGTACTTACCAAATAGACTCATTTTTATAATAAATAGTGTTTGAAATAACACAAGACTTGAGTATTAGCCAAGCAAATGTCTTTGAAAGGCCACAGACGTAGACATTTTAGCGATACTGTAACAGCTATGAGGGCATTATATAACCAAATGCCATCAGGAAGGTGTGAACTGTCTGGTATGCGAGTGTATCTGTGTTGTGTGTCTAAAGCTAGCTATAAAAATGTCAAATAAATAAACATGCACTAGAGTTAAAACACGCATATTTATGCAAGCTACTTGTGATTGAAGGGTATCTTACTGGCATTTTGCATGGATTTAAACATCAGACTTGGATATTTTCTGGTAGTGGATGTACCAGACTTTTTGCATTTGTTGCAACATTGTGCTGATACTTGAAATGTGACATGCTGACTAGGTCCGTTATTTTGAAAAAAAAAAAAAAAAATCCCAAAAACAACAAAAAAACGTCTCCACCTTGAATGCAGTGTTTTACTAGACGTCATGTGGTTCTTTACAAATACATCACTTGCAAACTCATGATCTGTATGCAACTCACACTGAGGACCATGTAGGGGGGAAAAAAACAAAATTATAGGAAAATCCCTATGCACTGAAACAAACAATAAATTACCATTAACGCAATATTTTTGTCTGATCTCATGGTTATTATCTGATTGCAGTGTTTTGGTGCATGTCTAAAGCAACATCCTAATCAATGTGATCGAAATAATGGATGTACACGTCATATTTTAGCATTATTTACCCATGTTTCTTCAATTAAACACTGATTTAATCGGTTTGATCACAACAGAAGAGATGATTACAGTATTAAAAGTTCTAACTATTGTCAGCTTTGTTGCATACTTGTACATTGTACTAAACCTCAGCTAAAGGCAGTAGTAAACACTGTTTCTGTGGTCAGAGGAGGGAGCAGAACCTCTCATGATGGCCATTTTAGAAAAGCGCCACTCTCTGTAACATTGGGCAGCTGTTCGCATGTTCACACGAATGCCTGTGTATTTATTAAAAGCTATTAAAGAAACCTTGCTCTGTCTCAGTGAGTCTAAGTCAAAAACACTTGATGTATTGTATGGGAAAACCAGTGTTGTCTGTTGGGTAAGGGTGTGGCCGGAGTTTTCTGATGAATCATGCTGAATCACGTCATCTAGTGTTTAAACGTAGACGGAAAGTCTTATTATAAAGAAAATGTTACACTGTTTGATAAAACAGCCGACTAACAAATAATATCAATACATACTTTTTTTACATAACATTGTTTTCTTTAACACATCTGAATGAATGAAAGCTAATGGTCAACCTTAAAATATAATAATGATAATATAAATATGGACTGATTGGAGTAAAAATGTGAGATATATAGACAGGAAGATAGATGTAAATAGGGCGGCTGTGGCTCAGTCGGTAGAGCGGGTTGTCCACTAATCCACTAATCGTGGGGTTGGCGGTTCGAATCCCGGCCCGGGTGATCCCATGCCGAAGTGTCCTTGGGCAAGACACTGAACCCTAAGTTG
>JAFFST010051968.1:110979-121687 GCA_022414735.1 Noturus placidus
AAAAAAAAAAAAAGGATGATGCTAAGGATGATATTCATTGGCAAATTCATCTTACACAAAATTATTCACAATTATTCATCAAGCCACCAAATGGCTGCTTAACTAACTAAGTAAGTAAATAATAATAATAATAAAAAAAATCAGTTGATTGCTCATATAATGATAAAATATCTAAGTGTCATAGAATGTCCTGGAGTAGCTAAATATTATAAGTATATTAATATTGATACAATAATAACACTAATATTAATATGATTAGTATAATAATTAAATATTATTATACTGCTTAGTCTGTATGATAGATTTTCAGCCTGTTGCAGTTTAAAAATAAATAAATAAATAAACAAATAAATAAATCTGAAAAGCCTAGAAAATAAAGCGGTGAAAGAGCTCAGACTTTAAGACTTTCAGGGTTAATTATTATCGGCTGTGATTAATAACAAATAATTAACACCTACCCGATTCTGGTTCAGTTAGTCACGCTTCTGTGCCTGCAATATGAACACACTGTTTTGACTGAGTTTAGTAAATAAGTGATCAAATCTTATTTGAGATTCTAATTACTGATTAAATGTAGGCATCGATTCATAATTAGTTATTAATATTTCACACAAACATTTCTGACTCACAACAACAACAACAACAAAAGGTTATTTGTTTCTGTGATGGTGTGTGGAAGAACGCCCTCTTGTGGCCAGATTCTAATAACACAGATGAACGTCACATAAATAGAGAAATTTACAAATTACTTTTTTTTTTTTGCATTTAAAATCAAAACAATAGAGAAGATGGAAAGAGTAATGAAATAGGAAGACATAATGAATTGAAGGCTCAAAAGTGTGTCAGAAAATAATGATAAGAGAACTTATTCCAAGGTCACAGTCCATTTAATCCTGTTTAAGTGTTTCACACATCATTAACTGTAGACACATTAGTCTTAATTTGAGAGCTCAGTATTTGCCCAATGAGGGCATCCACACTGGGTTGTGTGTGTGTGTGTGTGTGTGTGTGTGTGTTTAAACTCACCATTTACCCCTTATTCTATTACTGAGATTTGTAAAAGGTGTAAATTGAATATTTTTGATAACACACACACACACACACAAATTTGAGATAAACATATTTGTGATGAATATTAGGAAATCAGGCTAGAGGTGAGCCCAGCTGGGAGTATCTCAATGCACCAGACAAATGACTCTTCATTCATGTCTCTTATCTGATAATGGAGGTAATTAATGAACGTGACCTCAGTGACCCCGGGGAACTTCAGCATGTCTGAGGGATGGAACGTGTCCCGTCCTGTTTCTCTGCCCTTGTCATCTGTTTTAGGAAACAAAACCACTCTGAATATTTCACACGGATGAGCAAATGCACATACATGTGACACTCAACATATAACCTTCCTGTGAGAATATGGATTAAGGATTGATTAAAAACTGGAGAGGTTTTATAAAAAGATGAACCATTAGAGAAGCACGGGAAAGACGTTTACACCTGTCCTATTAAATATACAGTTCCCAGCAAGGCCAGTTCATTTGTTTGTGCTGTACACCAAAGGCACTTAAGTTTGAGATCAGACGATGGATATGAGATGAACGTTTAGGATTTCAGCTTTTATTTCCTAGTATTTATCTCGATGTGTTAAAGAACATAAAACAGAACCTTTTGTATCAGACCACCTTATTTTTAGGTGAGCAAATGTACAGGAACAGATAAGTCTTGAAGTAAATAGCACTTAATATTTCGTTGCACATCCTTTGCTTGCATTGACTGCATCAATCCTGAGACTCAATGACATCACCAAACTGTTGGTTTCTTCTTCTGTGATGCTTTCCCAGGCTTTTACCACAGATTATTTCAGTTGTTGTTTGTTTTGGGGGGTTTCTCTCTTCAGTCGCCTCTTCAGGAGGTGAAATGCTGCTTAATTGGGTTAAGGTCTGGTGATTGGTCAATCTAAAACCTCCCCCCCAAAATGTGTTTTGGAACATTGTCTTGCTGCATGCCAAAGTTCCTCACAATTTATTTGGATGTGCTTCTCAATAAATTGGCAGACACAGTGTTTCTGTAGACTTCTGAATTCATTCTGCTTCTACCATCATGAGTTACACCATCACTACATATGAGTGAATCTGTTCCAGAAGCAGCCATGCAAGCCCAAGCCATGACACTACCTCCACCATGTTCCACAGATCAGCTTGTATGTTTTGAATTCTTTACAAATTCCAATCTGGCTTTCTATTTCTTACTGCTGAGGAGTGGTTTCCATCTTGGATGGATTGTGATATCTTCACCACTGCCCTGTGGAGGTTGTTGGTGATGTCACTGACTGTTTTTTTGTTGTTTTTTTTTTTTTTTTTTTTTTTTATGAGGGGTGTTCTTCACATCTCTCACGATGACTCTGTCATCAGTTGTTGTGGATTTCCTTGTCCGACCCATTCAGTGTCTGTTGGTCAGTACTCCAGTGGTTTTATTCTTTTCCAATACATTACAAATTATTGTATTGTTGTAAATGTTTGAGCAATGCCCCTGATTGATTTTCCCATTTGTTCTCAGCTTCAAAATGGCTTGCTTTTCCAAGATCTTCATCTTGGCTTATCTTTTTTAACAACAAATGCAATCTTTACAGGTGAAACTAAAAGCTAAAACCAAGAGTAGCTGTTCAGAGCTATTTATTGTTGAAACCATCAATCTAACAAGACACACCTGAAATTCTAAACTCTCTTCTCATATTCATCTTTTGATGTCAAACCCAAATGTCTTCAGTCTACTGCAAAAATAAAAATGAGTTACCGTAAGTCATTCCCCATGCAATGAATGTCAAACTTTGATCACATGAAGGGTTTTCCCAGGCCACCACACTTGAACCACGCAGCTGAAGGTTAAAAGTCCTTCTCAACTGCTTCTCTTCGGGGATTCAATGTACAATATTTCAATGTGTAGCACAGAAGGCTAGCCATACTATTTGGAATGTCAGCCAATCAGAATGTGACATAAACCAGATTGGATTTTATTACAGTTATAATTCTGCCCACACAGGATGTTGAACTATGCGGGGGTGGCTTTAGTAGTGCAAAAGATATATTTGCATAATACCTCAATCCTTTTTTTATTTATTTTATAGTTAAACTCCAATACAGGCATGTAAATGAGCAGGTGAATGTTGAGAATTCTCCTCAAGAGCCTAAAATATTTTTTGGGCAGTTCAGGGATTGATCACACTAGTCACAAGAACAGTACACATTTTGTACCAATACATTTTGCATGTGAGTCCATCAAAGTGTGATATAATCCAACTTGCCCACACAAGATGTTGAACTATGGGGATGTTGAATTATGGGGATGTTGAATTATGGGGAAGTTGAACTATGCTGTTGTTAAGGTAATTTTAGGTCTTGAGCTTGACGTTGAGCTTGCAGCATCCAGCACTATGTTCATTCCCACCGCTTCACTCTGTTTCCACGGCCATAATTGTTCACATCTTCAGGGTCAAGGATGCGACTGGAGAATAATTACATTAGACCCCGTAACCCCTCCCCGTTTTATTCTCACCCCTTTAATTTCACCACGCAATGTCATTATGGCCGCCCACTCCTATTCTCACAAGTCTATCGGGACACAATATTCTTTCATTTCTGAAACACAATGGGCGAAGCCACATGCAGAAGGTCTGCCTTAATCTATCAAGCCTCCTTCAGTCAGCCTGAGTTGCTATCTGACAGGCATAGCATCGCAGGCTGCGTACAGCGACACAACACATGCAATTTAATCTCATGAAATGCAAATGGAGTTCTTTTTCATGGGAGTTGTTGGTGGAGGTGGTGGTATAAAAAAAGGGGGGGGGGGGGCTCTCTTTTTGTCCAGACCAACCACCATCTGCTAGTTATCACTCATTTGGTTCTTCATAGGGTTGGAGTAATTTGTAGTCTTTAATAATTTGACTCTTAATTACAAAAAGCGATTAAGACAGAAAGGAAAGAAGGAATGGAGGGTAAGGAAGGGGAGGAAGGGAACATGTTAGCATCTGGTGCAGATGCTATAACACATGCAGTGTTTGTTAATGTATATGACATTTACAGTATATAACACACACACACACACACACATACACACACTCACACACACACACACACAGACAGCTCACGTCCTAGAAGTATTAAATATGGAACAATAAAACACTCGGGGACATGCTGTGATAGGAAAACCATTAATAATGGGACACAACTCAATGCAAACTGGAGTTACTATTATAGTTTTATTCCTCTTATACCACAGCAATTTTGCAACAATTCCAGTTTTATTAACTAAGGAGTCATATTTGTATCTATTTATATTAGTGGTTGCATGACTACACATTTTGACTAGTTGACCTGCAAGTCAACTAGTAGTTGACAATTCAAACAATAACCTTTTTTTCCATAGTCAAAGCAACAACTGTTTTATTTACACAGCAAAGAATGGTTGTTTAGTTAACATCCATACACAGGTTACGAAGGAAATTTCCATTCAGCTTCACTGCTTTTCTATGCTAAACTGCTAACAACCTATTCATCCATCCATTTTCCATACTACTTGTCCTACACAGGGTCTCGGGGAGCCTGGAGCCAATCCAAGGGAAGTTGGGGCACTAGACGGGGGACACCCTGAATGGGGTGCAGACCCATCGCAAGACACAATCGCAGACTATGTACAATTTGGAAATGCCAATGAGCCTAGAGTGCATGTCTTTGGACTGGGGAAGGAAACCAGTGTACCTGGAGGAAACCCATAAAGCTTGGGGAGAACATGCAAGCTCTGCACACACAAGGAGGTGCGAGACAAACCTGCTAACCACTAAGCCACCGTGCCCCACCGTTACCATCCAAAGTAAGAACAAAAAATCGGTGCAAAAAATGTTCTTTGCATCTGATCCACTGAATGAGTGGCTCAGATGAAATTGATGATTCTGTGGATGTGATGTCTACAGCAGTGTCTGGGAGGTGTTTTTCCATGTTCAACAGGATCAGCCTCTTTGAGATGACATCTCCTGCTGATCTGACTCTAAACTAGCTGAGTGGGATTGTGTAGTGATGTGCAACCCAGCTTTCACAGAGCTGGTTGCAATGTAATTCAGTCTGCCAGAGTGCAAACACTTTATATCTGTTTTGTTTAGCTTTCAGTGACAATAAAAATAAGTGTAGGATGAGTTACTTCAGAAGGTGGGTGTGGAATGAAAAAATGTATGGACACTAGTCAAGTAGTCTACTGTATGCACCACAAAGTTTAAATGTACATTAAATGTTGTGGAACAGCCACGAAACAAGTTCATTCCTGTTTTCACTTACTTGAAGTTTTACTCTCTTGAAGTTATTGAGAAGCCAGAAAAGATGTCCAACAACAGACCAATCACAACCAAGAATTCATTAGCACTGTACTATAACTTAAAAAAAAATAAAATAAATACAGGTGTAAATTCATGCTACAAAATCTTATCATCAGAATCCCAGATCATAGGTAATGAATCGAACCTCATTGCCTCTTTTCCTTTCTGTTCCTATAAATCCTCTTGGAGAGGTAAACTTGTATACAACCTGTTCCCGTCTCACCTATACACTTGAGCTCAGAAACAGACCGTCTATCCTCTGAGTGCATTTTCCTTAGCCTCATAGTGGACCTGCTGTTTTTATTCTCTTCCAGTCCATGTTCTTTGCCTGGTACAACCCTTACATTCTTCATGTGGACAAAAAAGTCTTTTAGCTGCCCAGGACCAGGCCCAGTAAGCCAGCTGGACGTCAAGGTCAAGATCAGGCGTAAGACCATCACGCTCACAGATCTGCCCTTTGATCCACATGCCGTCCATCATGCTGCCCACACGGAGAAAACAGTCAAATGAAACTCATTCATTTCACCAGCCCACTTGGTGACCCTTAGAGCTTAGAGTTCTCAGGGATGGTTAGAAGCCATAAAATAAGAGAAATAATAGAATTGTTAAAGTTGCAACACTTTTGATAAATCTATGAATCAGTTTGAGTCTTTGCTATGCTGAATTAGCACTATTAAACCACTATAAAGTGTGTAAGCAAGGTGTTGGGCAACCACGAAACACCAGAACAGCTTTAATGCTCTCTGACATAGAATCTGATTGTCTCTGAAACTGTACTGAAGCGATGAACAGCATTTTTCCAAACGATATCCCATCAGTTCGTAATTTGATTATGGTTGCAGAGAGTGCTGTCTAACACATCACTCCATTCACATAGAAATGTTTCATCCTAGGCAGGAAAGATTTGTAGGGATTTGCTTCAAGGGAAAAGTGGAAATAAACCATAACAACACACACACACACACACACACACACACACACACACACAATAACAGTCACATTTTTATAATTTAATTTGTCACCTATAATGTACTTCATCTTTGTGAATAACCCAATCATCCATTGACCTTGTTATTAAATTATGAATTTGTGGAGGTTTTTATACACTAATAAGTCAGGGCTTTTGTATGAAAAGTTAATATTTACTTACAGGACAATCAATGTATATACTGTATACATTGAGTTAGAAATAAATAACATTTAAATGCAGTTAAAGGCCTTACCCCCCCACCCACACCCCCACCCCCCCGGTTCGCGTGGTCAATAACTGATTGCATTTTAAACTATTAAAATTCTAAATTAAAACATTTTCACCTACTGGAAACTCTGCTCTAATACATTCTAATGGATTCTTTTGCTTTATAGAATCGACTATTATTATTATTATTATTATTATTATTATTATTATTATTACGTCTTCACAGTGTCAAACAAAAGCATCCACTCTAAATGCCCTTGCAACAGACAGCAAGGTGCGTTGATTTATTTATACTGTTCAAGCCCTCATTTCCCAGAATAATTATACAATCATTTTTATTTGAACAACACAGCTAGGTATTGTGCAAAGAAAAATGACAGAGTGAATTCATTTGGAGTAAGAAATGAGGAAAGGAAAAAGAGAGGCTGAAGCTGGAGGTTAATGAAAGCATGATTAGTAAACCTAATTATCTAGGCTCTGGCTGAGCTCTTGGAAGAAAAAAAAAGAGACAATCATCATCAGTCTATGTGCTGTGAAGCATGATCTCTGCACCACAGAGAAAAATACGGCAGTTTGTTCACAAAGCTCTTTTTCACCATGTTTTTGTCAAGTAAAGCTGTTTACTGAATGTATAAGTGGAAGAAGAACAGGACACAAATGGTCATGCTATTTCAACTTGTAACATAAATTAACTAGCAAGTGACACCTCAACTATTTAGTATGCAAACTTGCTGTAATTGTTTTTATTCCTGCAAAAAAAAAAAAAAAAAAAAAAAAAGAAGTAATTTCAAAATAAAAGGCATTTTTTTTTTCAGAGAAATAGTTCGTATACGCTGTGTGAGTTTGGGCCTGACTTTGTTGTCAGACAAATAATCACACGCCATTAAGGAATTCTTGGGTTAGGACCAACCAAAAACTGCTGACAACACATTACCTGTTGTTTCAAATATTTAGTATTAAAAATCTACAATGTTATGTCTAAAAGCCACCAATAGGAGGACGGTATAGGATAACATGAAACTCACAAGACAGCTACAAATACAGTAGCGGTAGTGGCTTAACTAAACAAAACATGCGAACAGACGTAAATAAATATTCTTATTACCTCAAGTTCACATGTTTTTCGTAATCATGGGTCAACTGTAAAAGGATTTTCATTGTGTAATCTAACATGGGAAACACGTCCCATAGTCTGTTACAGAATTTGATTTTATTTGGATCAAATCATCTAGTGTGACCTGTAATAATCTTAAAACACAACTAAGTTAAAGCCACCTTCATGTAGACAATAGGGAGAATATTTAGACCCCATAGGATTCAATGGCGTTTTGATTAATGATTCCATGGCGTGATTAAAAAATGATTCTTGATGCATACAAATTCTCTACATGGGGTACAAATCTTCTGCGAATTAACTTGTTGGTTAATCCTTACCGGATCACAAGGAAACCTTGCTGGTTACTCAAGGTATCTCTGAAACGCAAGATCAGCTGAAAGCTTTTTTTTCATCCAGCTCTGAATGAAAACTTGAGAAAATATTTTCGCATATTTATGGAAAACCTTATCTTGGTATGACACAGCTTGCACCATGTATCTCTTTTGTCCAGGTTTGTTTCAGTTCCTTGCAAGTAATAAAATCTGCCCACATGACCACTTTCAATACGGAGGTCTGTGTTTGTCCAACAAATCCATCAAAACAAGCTTAGATATTTTCTAAAGTACACACGGTGCACACATTAGACTATATTTGTACAATTCACCAACCAATTGTGTGTATATATATATATATATATATATATATCCTACAGAATTAAGGTTTGTATTAAGTTTCATGGGCAATATTGTGAAACTATATTATATAATATAATATATAAGGACTAGCTGGTTATCTATCTAGCTAACTACTATATCAGTCAGTTTTCTAACCATATACATTAAATATATCCCCAACTCAATAAACTTCAGAGTTGAGTGAGGTATGGATGTCAAAATGAAATGACTATTAACTTACAAAAGGTGTGTGTTGTTTATCTTTGGCAGAAAGGACATTTTTGACATAATTTTGATTCCAAAACTGACAAACAAGGAAAACTGATTACCAGCTTACATTTAGCTGTTTGTTGTATTACAATTGTAGTTTGTTTCATTAATCTATTACCTTAGAATACATTGATCCCAATGTAAAAAACTCCATATAATAAAAGGACGGCTTCCTCATAATCCTGATTTAACGCTGGTTATATATTTTACTAATACTACTCATAGTTGTGTGTAAACAGTTCACACTGTGGAATTAAATGTGGCAGATTTTGAATTCTGATTTTATTTTTAAACTCTATTGCAATCCTATTCCAATGAGAAGAGAGACGGTGTAGCATATTTTCATCATCCTTTCCAAAACACAAGATAGACTTCATTATTAATGAATTATTATGGAGTGCGTGAAATCACATTTAAGCTGCACATCATCTGAACACATGCACGTTGCAACCTCTTCACCCCAACGTCTGGATATTGTTCACACTATAGCCGCTTGCACCTTCTCTGTATCAGGGGAATTTAAGAGTTACTACTTTTTTCTGCCCTTTCAAACCACCTTCCTTCTTTTCTGTTTAACAACCAAAGGCCATATGGTAAACATATTCCTTCGCCTCATTGGCTTTTATGACTCTTGCTGAAAGAATGGAAGAGGTTGGGTCAGGTTCAGGAGGCTAAACGATACAGTCGGCCATTAAGAGAGCTTTTATTTCTATTGGACTGGTCAACCCAACGCTGTGGGACCATTTGAATGCCATCGTCTCATTACGAAAGAATAACAGCACAAGAGGAACGGCTTCGTGCCATCACATAGAGGTGTCGCCTCATGCCTTGGTTCCAGCTTTCATGTATGTATAATGAAAGCTGAAGGCATTTAACATGGTATTTTGTAAAGGTGTCACATATGTCCCTTGTTCTTAGATTTCTTAGCTTTGCTACAAAGGATGTTGCATTAAAAAAGAAAACAGGAGGTGGAATTTCATCCAGCACCTCCAAACCAAACCCTGCTGTCATTTCTGGGGTGAGGATTTTCCCTTTCACTCTTTCTTTATAGTGGGCTGTAACTCATGCAGACCGAGCCCTGAGACCCCTTCACTGACCCGCATCTGGATAGCAGCTGGGGTCACATGGGTCATCCAGACATGTCCTGCACCAGCTGCTAGCTTCCTCCTAAACCTCCTAACCTGCACTGCTGAGAAAAAAAATAAAGATCAGACAGATTAAAAGAAGGAGTTGGAAATAAACACAGTCTGAGACATAAAATGTGTGCATTTTTAATAGCAGTGTTTTTGTTTATTTAATAACCCACACTGATGTGTGTTGATTTCCAGGATACCTTGTCACATGTAAGAAGCATGATAGGAGGTAATATGCAGTCTAGGGCCTTCTTTGTAGACCAATCTATCTTCATACCGCAGCTGTGTTGTATTCTCCAATCTGATTGGTCAGTAGGTTCTGGCTGCAAGGTTTATATTAATAGTTGCATTGTAGTGCATTACCGTTACTATAGTAACAGCTTACTCAAGAACTTGAATAGTGGGTTCTCTACATACACAGATTTAAAAACATGCAACCGTTGATGTGGTGAAGTTTATTTAGCATGTATGGAAGGAGTCTCCAGCATCAGTGCTACATAAAAGTTAGAGTTAAAGCTTATTTATTTATATTTTTTTAAATTATTTTTTTTTTTACGTTTTCTTTTTTTTTTTTTTTACTACAACCATCTGTTCGGAGCTGTTATAATGTAAGTGATAACTGGAACTGACTTATTTCAAGGATTTTTCACAACGTTGAACATAGCATTAAATTGCTATAATAAATAAATTAAAAATACGTATTGTGTGACATTCCTTAATAAAAAAATAAAAAATAAAATAAATTGGTCAAATTGCTGTTGTTTGAGGAGAAGAAAACACATTTGGGTGTTTCTTACATTTACATTTACTGCATTCAGCAGGCACACTTATGCAGAGCAGCTTATACATGTGAATATGGGAAACATTAGGACTGGAATTCCCTTGCAGTCACACATGTGATGGAGCTCTTGGAAAGCTAGATAATTGGATGATTAGTTGAATCAGTGTGTAATAGAAGGAAAATGCAAAAAAAAAAAA